>JAHLJT010009419.1:153350584-153480330 GCA_031308135.1 Acheta domesticus
CGATTAGTCGCCTCATACGACAGGGGGAAATCCCGTGGTGATATTCTACTAAAATCCCAGATCACACATGGGGATATTATTATTATTATTATTATTATTATTATTATTATGTTTATTTTTCTCATTTTTTTGTAATTCATATCATTAATTGTACAGATTTACAAAATCAAAGCACAATCAAAATACAATATTTATGCAACATGAAACACTAATTTAAAATGCATAATTTCCCAGAAATTTCCACACTATTCTTGTCGTTGCTATTACCACTGATTTCTGCATAAGTTTGTATAGGGGCTTATATCCACTTTCACTCCCAGATGTTGAAGGCTCCGCATCAAATTTCTAGGGATGACACCTGTGCTTGAGAGGATTACTGGAATAATTTCAACTTTTTCAACATGTCATTGTTTCTTTATGGAGTCAGCGAGTTCTGAGTACTTATTAATTTTTTCGGCATATTTACTTTGCAGGTTGCTAGTATTTAGGATAGAAATATCTATCAGCGCGACATAGTTCTCTCTTGTTAAAGACAGTCAGATCTGGTCTGTTGTTCATTTCCGTCCGATTTCTTCAAATAATTCTATCCCAATATAAACGCCATTGTTCGTTTTCCAGCACACATACAGGTTGGTGCTTAAAATATGGCACTTTAGATTCAGTGAGAAGTTGAAATTTCTCAGCCAACGTTTGGTGTAAAATCTTGGCTACTGCGTCAGGCCGTTGCTTATATTCTGTTCCACAGAAATGTGTGCTTCCCGAAGTAACATGTTGGACTGATTCAACATTGGGCAACCATATCGACAGTACTCATTCTCCACACTTCCATCTTTGACAATTAACTTTAAGTAACTTCTTGTTGGGATCACTTGGTCCTGAATGGCCAGCATGAAACCTTCAGTTTCTGGGAAGATTTGTTCTGATACGAGCCAGAAGTTCGACACTTTCATATCGACATGCACTTGACTCATCTCATGAGGGTGTCTTTCATCAAGAGATTTCACCATCCATGAATCCAGCTTCTCACGATCACGGCAACCTCTTGTCGTGACAACTCTAAAGGTGTAAAAGTATCTGCTTCACAAATTGCTTTATGCAGACTTGATGTATTTGCTGCTGAAATGAAAACTTTCTCATATTAGTCACTTGCTGACAAAGCTGATTGCCTCTCCCACCCATATTTCTCGGTAATGTAGAGCGTTCGACTGAAGACTTCAGGTCGCGCATGCGCGCTTTTGTCATTAAAACTCTAACCTTCCGTTATAAACTATCAATATCGGTTCTCCTCCATTTAATAATGACAAATGAGTAGTTCAAGACAGGAAAAGCATAGGTATTAATATCCTTAATAATATTTCATCCATTCAGTTTTGTTTTTCAACACCTTCCGTATCCTTCGGTAAAATTCTTCAGAAAGTTCTTCCTTCATTTTACTTTGGTCAATTCGCCTTAGTTGTCTCATTCCCAGATATCTATGTTTCCTCGCCCGATATTGCCTGTATCATCTGTCATTATTATTATTATTATTATTATTATTATTATTATTATTATTATTATTATTATTATTATTATTATTCCTTAATGTCGTTCGTGTTCCTGCCCTAGGTCTGTGCGCCGAGCGGCGACAGCGAGCACGACCGGAGCGGGGAGCGAGGCAACGGGGAATGGGGCAGCGGGGACGGCTTCCTGGCGGCCGTGCTGCGCCTGCCTGCGGGGGCGCCTCGTCCCCGGCTCTGCCGCATGGAGCGCCACCTGCGCCGCGCCGTCCGCGAACATCAAGCCATCATTCAGTGAGCGACCGACATCTATTCTTTCACGATTGATTGATTCATGATTCCGGGCGCAACAACTGCTAAGGTCATTAGTCCCTTAAGTCTGTTTTATCGTGGGAGGGGGCGGTGATCTTTCCCCCTGGAAGGCGAGATCCGACTCCGACCTACCTATCGGCTTACTTTCCTCAACTTGTTATCTCCTACCATCTGGGTACCGCCCCAGCCGGGACAAGCTCTAAGCTCCATAGGGTCTCCTGGCATCTGTAGCAGTGTAGTTTGTGTAAGTGTAAGTAAGGGTTGCGGATAGGACAAGAATGAGGTAGGAAAGATCGCGCGCGGTTGTTTGGGTACTGCTCTATCATTCGCCTGGTGTTGATCGAAGAAACTACGGAAAGAGAAACTAACCGCTAGAATTCTCGTCTAAACACAGACTGATATCTACCAAGTGAGATCTTTGATGTAGTTAATGTCGAATTTTTTGTGTCGAAAAGCACCGTTTGCCACCATCGAGAGTGGAACACTAGGACCTGTCGGTCAGAGGCTCTATTGTGACATAAATTAATGCTCTGCACAACCTAAGCCAATTTCTCTCCCATTCAAACATTTTCACACTTCGTTTTCATTGTATTTCATTTAAAGATCAATATTTTCAACTCTGTTAGTTTTAATATTTTCTGCACAAAAGTTGAAGCGCTGCTTTTAAAGAGAACCGGATTACAACTTGCGAATTGTACGAATTGCGAACGAATTGTCATGAACAGGCAGTGAAACCAAGAAATTGCGCGTGAACTCATCATACCAGATACTATCACCCTGATCTGAGTCGTTGTATACAAGTGTCTAGTTGTATTCTCATACTTCCTTCAGAGTTACGAGTAATAATCGCAACAAAGTGAACCACTATCATGTATGCGAACGTAACTTTAAACATTTTAAGCGTCCTGTAGCGGATGACACTCGAAATATTTCTTTGTTATCGTAAGCATTGCATTTCCGTAACCTGAATTGTGGTCTGTATAACATCTGATATATAACACATTCCTGAGCTGTGCAAAAACAACTTAGATTTCATTGGAGCTAACTTAATTAGTTCAAGCATTAAATAGTTGAAGAATCAAAATTAGATCAAGGTGTTCAACAGTTGGTGATTCAATCGGTAAGGCAAATCCCTTAGGAGCAAATTTAATAAATACGTGACATTTAAAACTCCACTTTTCTCATCTCTATGTGATATATGAAGAATTATAGTACGAGATGGATGCTTACTTGATTAAACTAAATCATAATTTCCTAGCTGATAAAACATAATTTACATCAATACAGAAGTAAATGATAGTTTATTCATCTTTCCATTTTGTAAATTAGGTTGGCAAACAAATTAGGTTTAAGCAAAAAATAAACTTTAAGTATTATAAGACTGTATTGGCAATGCTACCCGTATGAGTCAAGTCAAGAGTTGTGCGCACTGCCATCTTACCTTCTACCGCTTGGTTTCATTTGCAGGGCAAAGACTGCCTGTATTATAAGACAAGTTTTGCACTATTTCCTACATTGCCACTCGACCGAAAGAAAACAGGTAGTGCGTCTGCGCAGTTATATTCCGATTAAAACAAGAAGTCCCATTTCGACCAGGTTTTTGTCCAATTTACCTGATCCATTGAGCAGATGCTGAGATAGCCCCTAGTTTTGCTTCTAGACGTAAGTGTAGCTCCACAGTGCGCACGTTTTCTTGAGCTCTTCTTTTGCTTATAGTGGTAGGAGTTGAGCTGGGGATGAGTTACTATTTTGTTAGCAATGCAGAGAAATCTAATCTGCCGTTCGTTTACCGATACAAATAAATTTTCTGTAACTCGGGAATGAAAACGTCTGGTAGTTTAAAAATGGCTAGTCTTGTACTTTTAAAAAAAATTAATAGTATTTATATTGTTTGTTTTATTTTTTAAACTATTATTCGTCTTTCAATTATTTGTAGTTATATTTTGGGAAGGGATTCTGGAACTCAAGAAAACGTGCGCAGAGGACGTTTCTCCTCCATACGTTACAAACAGTTTTTACTTTTTTTGACTAAACAAATCAAATCAAGCCCTTTAAGGTCACAAGGTACGAGTAGCAAGAGAGGGGGACCCTGTCATCGCCAGCTTCGTTACGACTTAAATTTTTGGTAGGTAAGCTTCCAATGGGATGATGATGGAGGAGGTTGTTCCCCCTCTGTTTTCAGCTGGTGACCTTGAAAGAATTGTACGTTTCAATTGAAATGGACCAGCGGCCTTTCGTTAGCGGTGGTGGGTTCCGTCAGGCGCCGTCATTCCGTCTCCACTCCGACCAAATTATTCTTATACGTGAACTTTAACACGCCATTTTCGCAGCCATCACGAACTCTACACTAACGTTCATCCGGTGACGTCTGGGGAAAATCATGTTGGGGGACAGTTGGTGTCATTTTCGTACAAGGCAAGCTCGGTCTTTGCGTATTTGAGCAAATACAGAGCAGGAACAGAGATGCTCCCCACGCATTGTTCCTTTTTGGAAGCAACTACGGTGGGTAAATTTGGAGGTTTAGAGGCAAACAACATTAAACCACTCTTTTGTTCTAATTCGAAGTTAATAATGCTCTCCTGTTATTACTTCCATAGGTATGTAACCTGCTTAAACACGGTCTTCAGTCCCATGCTGATGATGCAGTTCTCCTTCAGTCTGTCCCTCATCTGCCTTACAGGGTTTCAAGCATTACTGGTGAGTTCACGATGTAAGGGTATAAGTCGTTAATATCTATCTTCTACCTTATTCCGCTAACGCTGCGTGATTAAGAGTGAAAGAATCAACAAAGCTGTTTGGGTTCAGTATTGATGTCAGTATACCAGTGAATATTTACCACTTTAGCAGCAATTATACAGTAAAACCTGTCTAAGCCGGAATAGTTTGAGTCCAACATATTCTTTCATCTTGTATAAGTTTCCGGCCTATTCACGTTTGCAATTAAACCAGTCAATTCAGAAAATGCAGTCGTTCAAAGATGGAATAGGTTATTTGAGTTGTTAATCTGACCTAAACACTACATTTCAAAGAAACAAAAAGACGTCCCGAAGAGACAAAGAAAATGACAGACAGAAACGCAGTATGAATTCAAATGAAACAAGGAACTCCAAAAACGTAAAAGAAATGTTTTCATCAATATTTGTAGAAGCAGATGAATTCATCTGAGGATTTAGGCTTCGATTATTCACCAAAGTCCTCGTGAATATTGTGGCAACCACCCATAAAAATGTTTTTATAATCACTCATTATTCATTTTGTCTTTGTTTTTACGGTGTCATACACTTGAGTTTTCCCAACTTTAAATTTCTTCATCAAAACCTTGAGAGAAGTGTTGTTTTGTTCGTGTTATTAAACAGTCTAATATTTTCACGAGTATTATTATTATTATTATTATTATTATTATTATTATTATTAGTATTAGTATTATTACTACTACTACTACTATCGTATGGGCCACTTTTCTCTTCCGAGGCCCAGTCATATTCTATCCTGGAGAGATCAACGTGTGGAATTATGGGGATCAGCCTTTCGTCCGCATCTCTTGGTTAAACGTCCGGATCTTGTAAACAGTGCAATAATCCTGCTTGAAAATGAAAAACCACATATAGCAGAGGGTGTAGGGTAGCCACTTCGACGTTGGGGATGGGAAGAATTGGAGCACCCACCGCACTCTCCCGATATTTAGCCCTGTAACTTTGATCTCATTCACAAGATTAAGGAACAACTATGTGGTATGCGGTTTGCAACACGAGAGGACATTGCTAATGCTGCGCGCCAACAGGTGACCCGATTCACACATGGTGCGGCAAATGCTGAGGCTGATGATATTCAGCGCCTCCCACATCGTTGGCAGCATGTGGTGACAGTAGCAGGGGACTACTTTGAGGGTGTTTAGACCCAGATTTGGCATGTCAACTTCATGTGTACTATGCTGTAATTCTTTTGCATCGTGAAGGCCATATTTCCCTGTATACTACCGTAATAAATTAGTGTGTTACATTTCAGTGCTATTCATTGTCGCCACATATAGTTAACACCTTGTCCTTTCGTCGGTATATGTTACATTTTCCAACCGAACTGGTGTCTTCAAGAAAAAATAGTTGCCATGACGTTTGCCCCAACCCTCGTATTTAATCAAAAACATCTCACTCCAATACAAAATGAATGATTTTTTATGTGAGTCTTAGATGTTAAGAAATAGATGTAATGTGTTCTCTTTGTAGCTCTTTGTGCGGTGAAAAGTGTTTTAAAAGAAGTGGGTGATATAATAGTAGTGCACAATAAGCCTATGCCTAAGTATCTATCAAAAGGACGATATATTTGTAGTCATGTTGTAGCTCCTGTAGTTCACATCAATTCAAAAACAGTTCAATTAATAATTACATTGCGTGGGAGAGTGAGATATGTTTCGTTTCTATGCTGCAGGCTCAGCCAGGCACCCTGGACTTCACATTCAAAGTTTCTTATTTGGGCGCTGCCATCCTGGAAGTGTACATTTTGTGTTGGGCAGGGGAGCAGTTACTTCAAGAGGTAAGAGTTTTATTAAAATTTAAAAAAATATACAATTATTTTTAAAAGAAATTGCTGGAAAAATAGGATATTCCATTGAAAGTAGAAATGAAAGTAACCAAAACGAAAATATATTTGCACAATTAATTAAATATAATGTGGAAGACAAAAATTTTAATTGATAAATTTCCAACGTACGTGTCTTACTAAGTGAAAAAAGACTGATTTATTCTTGACGTAAATTCAAAATTGCTACAAGCAGTTTTTGTGCACTACGTGTCGGCATCGCCCAGCCAGTGTCCGCATCCCACATTTCGTCAAGCTTCTCAAAAGACGGTTTATATTACCAATTCTTGGCGTGTGAAAGAAATAGGAATTACCTGGCTTTTGAAGAAATTAACGGTACGCTTAGTTTCAAATTAACATATTAACCCTTGCGAAAGGAAAGAGGGCTTCACGTGCCATTTTCAGTTTGGGTATTTCCCATCAGAGCCCCCTCTCGGGGCGCGGGACAATGACCTCCCCCCTTTTCACAGGCTACTTTCTCACATTACTATTTTTCACCTATTCTCACCTTTATCGTAGGTAGTATGTTCGTTAGATGGACTACGGTGAAGTACCACTCAAAAATACTTTAAAATGAAAGTAAAATCTGTTCAAGCAGCTAAAAAAATGGCAGTCGCCCGCAAAAATTGACAATGGAAAGTACTGGCTCTCGGCGTACTAGGTTATCCTAAACCAATGATGCTATTGTCAGCCCTGTTTCTGTGGAGTACAACAGAAAACCGCAACATAAAATTTTGAACCAAACACAACCGCAAACAATATGACAATAATTCACTTTCAATGTTAACAATATGGACTAATATTCAACGAAGAAAGGAAAAAACACGGGTGCCGAACTCAACCTAGCCTACATTAGGTTTGCCAACGTCTGAAAATGAAAAACCATGCAAGAGACTAAATTTATTAGTAAACTTTGTCTTTCTAGAGCAACTATTCAATACTTCTCTTCTGTTTACAAATAGTTGTTTAAATACTCCGTTCACGTTTACAAGCAGTTATTATTAATCTATAGGTGTAATAAAGGGTTGAGTGTCAGACTGGCACGAACATACCACCTTAAAGGAAGGACTAAAATTCAACACACTCTTGGGTCAGTCTAACAGGCCACACTAAATCTCCAATACGGTGGCGCATGAGCTTATGTACTCAAAAGGGATATACAGTATTTTCATTTCTTTTTGCGTTGGCAATATGTTCGCATTCCCAGAAGTACCCGTGCGAATAGTGAATTGTTATTGACTTATGTTTGCAACAAAAAATGACTACTTCCGGAGATTCCGCCAACATTTATACAGTGCATCTGGATTATGATCGTTTGCTATTGCTTCAAGTGATTTGCGATGTTATTTCCATATTTTTTATTTTATTTATTTCATGTCTTGTAGTGCTTTTTTTATTGTTGTCAGTCATAAAGGAGGACATGAATAGCGAAGGTGTTCATGACTGTGGGGTTCCATAAACCCAAGATAAGGTTTTTAAGATTAGGTTTTTCTTCCTTGGCGCATGGGGATGTGTCATCAAAATGGAATATCTCACTCTATTTCGCGTCGTTCTCGGTTGTACCGCTAGGAGTCGCATGATCGCGACTATCAAGCAGTGCTGATCATGCGATTCCTGGCGGCACAACGGAGACCGACGCGAAATGCCGTGAGATATTCCATTTTATTGACACACCCTCTTGCGCCGAGAAAGAAAAACCGAAGTATAGGACTTACTTGACAAGAATGCCTAAAAGTCTTTCTGGAAAACAGTTCAAATATGATCTTCAGTTTTTTTACTTAAGTCAATGTATTTACTATATGATCTCATGTAACCAGAGCTGCGAATAGCAATATTACTACAAAAACGTTATGCATTAAACATCTCGAGGTAGACAAAGTGATGGTTCCATTCACATTAATACTTGCAGAGAATTGTACATTAAATGTTTTGTAAATGTATTTTAGTTTGAATAAACGGTGAAATTTTGTCTTGTATGTTGTTTATATTACCCTACGATTGATGTCATTCAACAATTAAAGCAATAGATCTGCATGGAAAGGGTGAATTATGCAATACCTAAGCTTACACGGTAAATTTCATATTTTTTAGTGTTTTAATTTAATATGCTCAAAAATAGCTGCAACCTAAAGTGCCAATAAATATTGCTTTAAGAAAATGATTGGGCAAATTTTGACGTCTTAATCTAGAGGTAAACCTAGGACTATCTTTGCACAATAAACCTAGATACAAACAATAGAACGTATGGACTGATTGTGAATGGGGACACATTTCCTAAGAAATATATTTTGTATTTCATTACCTAAATAGTACTAGACATATTAGCGATCTGATCTATTTCTTCTGAATTTTAAGCATATTAGTAGAATATTGTTTGTAATGTTATCTTAATGTTTGGTTTATTATGCTTCATTCAGTGAACTATCTCAAACATTAAACATTTCCGATGTTAAGAAATATAGCTTTTATGTAATGCCTGCCCGGAGCTTAACTTTCGTTGAGAAGGTTGTACCAATATGCCGGTGCACGCAATTTTGGCGGTTTTACTGTCATGTGAAGGAAGGAATACGTGGAGGCAGTGATCTGTATACGCTCACTGTATGAAGAGGCAAGACAGACATACCTATTGTAGTTGGTCTTGGAAGAGTCACGTATAGATACGACTTGTCTTTGCATAATTTAAGGATTCTGATGAGAGCGTAGTTTCAGGCAGTAGTGAATCGATTTTTAGTGAAATTCGCTACGAATTATACGCACACCTTTTTCTTGGGTCCTGGAATACGTATCACTTTATTCTAGGTACCTTGACCTATCCCCACTCCTTTACATTCTTTGAATTCAGAATAAATGATTTGCAACAAGCGTTGTTAACAAAATATCATAATCATGAATACTCGCACATGTGTCATAGAAAATATTTCACATTGAAAAACGAACTACACATTTGATACATTAGTCCTGTCCTCGAAATAACCAACCTCCCCCTCTAGCAAACTGAGGGTTTAAGAAAATGTGCGCGGATAATAGAAAGTGTCGTCGCTCTTATCCCAAATAGTCTCATTTACTTTGAGAAAAATCCTGACGATAGAAAAAACTATTATTTTAACCCTTTCTCTACCAATGGGAAATATATGGCCCGCTGAGTTATGTAGCTACTTACTGATGAGGCACGCAAGTGTTCAAAAGTACTGCACTGATGTCCCATTGTCGCCGCTGATCAAAGCGAGCTAAGTTTTGCTGCATATTCCGTTCGTTTTCAACTAGTAAGTTGAAAGAATTGACAAATTTTCTACTTTGAATTTTGTGCCTTATTTGGTATATATATAAAATAAAAATTCCAATCAAAATTAAAATTGGTAGAGAAAGGGTTAAAGTGGAATACCAAAATCAAATACTTTACAAACAATTCTTAATTACCTCAATTATATTTAATATATTATAATATATTTATTTATAATATTTAATTATTATTTATATTTAATTATTTTTATAATATTTAATATATATTGTATTATATTCAATTATACTATAAACACCAATTTTCTAAGCCTGTTAAATCGCATGCCTATTATTGATTACTCTTTGGCCACAGA
Source organism: Acheta domesticus (assembly GCA_031308135.1). Taxonomy (NCBI): domain Eukaryota; kingdom Metazoa; phylum Arthropoda; class Insecta; order Orthoptera; family Gryllidae; genus Acheta; species Acheta domesticus. The sequence goes on from JAHLJT010009419.1 coordinate 153,360,561, forward strand.
ATAACGTAGTTTACCTCAAGGTTCATAACGTGGTTCATCTAATCTCTACGAGCATTAGATGTGAAGACATCATGTATGCGCATGTTTTCTTGAATTCCGGAATACTTACACTCACGTTTTTATAAACATTTGTTGAATTAATGTAAATGATAGCAATGAGTGTTATTGACAAAATCTAAGAACTAGAAATGTTTGCTTCCAATACAAACTATTTTGCATTGAAAAATAATTTTCGTATTTGATATAATAGTCTTGTCATCGAAATAACCCTTTTGTCCTCGCATCATGAAATGTGGACTCAAGAAAATGTTCGCGGATAATAACATGCTTATTAAAATATGTGCGTGGACAATACTTGCCTGTGAGTGCAATTGTAGGAAGTCTGTAAATGTTGAACAGAATGTGGTAATGGTGACTTGTCGCAGAGTCAAAGATCAATTAAAATTACCATAAAAATATTTTGTAAGAAAGTTACTTTGTTTTTCCACGAATAAAATGTCAATAGTTTGTTCAAAGATCGAATATATATGAAACGTAGAGTACTGTTGGTTTATTATGAAACAGTATTTTATATTGTAGACATTACGTTAACCGATGCGTCATTGACGAAACAAAACACAGTTGCAGTCACAACTTTTAGTCGGTAATCTAAACCCGTTTGCAATGTCTGGGGAATCGAATGCAGCTAAGCGCAGGGATATTGTGAAATTGATTGCAAATGGTTATGAAGTTGAAATGTTGCCAGACGGAAATGCTTACGCTGTTAAATTCAAAGGACCTACAGGTACCCCTTATGAAGGAGGTATTTGGAAAATTCGAGTTCAATTGCCAGATAATTATCCATTCAGTTCTCCATCTATAGGGTTCATGAACAAGATTTTTCACCCTAATATCGATGAAAAATCAGGTTCAGTATGTTTGGATGTTATTAATCAAACCTGGTCGCCTTTGTTCAATTTACAAAATATTTTTGAATGTTTTCTGCCTCAACTGTTGGCATATCCAAATCCAGTGGATCCAATAAATGCAGAAGCAGCTGCGTTGTTTATTGATAAGCCTGGTGAATTTCATGAAATGGTGAGCCAATTTGTTCGTAAGTACGCAACAGAAGAAACTTACAGTTTAAATGGAGCTGGAATAGACTGCGACAGTGAATCTTCTTTGTCCGAACTGGAATAAGAAAGGATACGCACTGATTAATTTCTAACAGCACTGTATTGTTTCGTGTATATATTATATATTTTAATTTTTCACGTGTAGAAACGCAATTTTCTTATTTCTGTAATATTTTATCAACATTTATGTAATGAGAAAGATATATAAACAACTCAATGTTATTTTATTTTTATTATCTTTAGTAAATAATTTAATATCTTTACATTCATAAAATATTTCTAAAATTTAAAAAAAGCATGCAAGACGCGGGATGTAAAATTAATACAGATTAAAAGCTTTTTTTAAATATTAACGAAACACAACAAACAAAAGTATGTATTATTAATATAAAATATTTATTAGATATACTTGCAAATTATTTTAATATTATTTATATTTATAAAGAATATCAAGTTATTGTATATGTGTATACATGTTTATTACATTAAACTACATTTTAACAGAAGTATGCATTTTAAGAAAGTTTGCCCAAGACGTATAATATTTCATTTTAGTTCTTTAATTCTCAATCAGTAGAAAATTTCATATTTGATTAATGATTCCATAACTGATTACACATTGAAGAAAGTTTACCTAATCCAAAATGTTTAAAACAATGCCAATGTTTTCCATTATAGACACTTTGCAAAATCTCTTCCCAATTTTTGTATTAATTGACAATAAAAATTACTAGATAATTTTACGATTGTTAATGGGGTCTTTGTAATAAACAAAGGGTAGTACTGTTATAAATCTTCGAAAGAATTTTACTTTTTTTCAAGTCATGATACTTGAATACCAATATTTTCAATTTTTATAGGAATCTCATTAGTTAAAAATAAATGAAGTGGTGATACCCATTTCCCACTCTCAATTTAAATATCAATTTGATGATAGCAAAAATGTGAATCAATGACACAATAGAGATCTCCAAATATTAAAAAATATGAAAAGACATTACTCTCAATAATAATAACAACATTAATAATATCAAACAAAAAATTTCGAAATATGAAAATCTGTCTTATGAGTTGAGACATTTGAAAATTAAATGATACAAAAACATAAGCATTGGTGATATCGGCCTTGGTGATGAAGGCCGTATCCGAATAAGCTTTCTATAAAAGTTCACAGAATTTCAGCTACTCAAAAATGTTCTGAACACGGGACAGCGCAGAGTTTTGCTGCATAGAACCCATATTGCAAGAAAATGTATTGAACTGAATTGATGCCTTATTTTACGTGGCGAGACTCAGGCCATGAGGCCTGCTCTTCCGTCTGACCACGCAAATTTCGCTACGCACCTTTCACCAACTAGCTGAAAGAAGGTATTACTGAGGCGACGAAACAGGCGATTTGAATTTAGCTCAGAGGCGTCATTTAGGCTTGATCTTTTACATGCAAGTAAATCTACTAACATGGGACAGCCGGCTTTACTTCCCCTCCGAAGGAAGGCGTACGAAGGATTTTTTCGCCCCTAAAAATCCACGGCTTCGATCGGGTTTCAACCCGCCAACTAGGGTATAGCAGTCCGTTACGCTAACCGCTACACCACCGCCGCCGCACACCACCGCCGCCGCACACCACCGCCGCCGCATGTATGTCTTTAGAGATAAGAACTTTTTCTGCAACCAAACCACATCCCAAAACAATTCAGGGGAAAATGAGCACTCTTTAGAAGCAAAAATTGGTGGGATACTAGTAGCGCTATAACAGCACATACTTTCTCGCACTTAGTAACGGATACATAAGAAATACTTCAGTATCTCAGGATATTAACACATCTCAGTTATCACGTGTAAAACTCATTACTAGGGAGCGGATTTCTATGATTTCGCATATTTTTGTCCCCTGCTTCAGTGCATAACTAAGTGAAATTTCTTGACATTTTGTTAGAATATGATGGTATATAGATTAAAATTGTAGTGCATATTTGGCCGATGTTTCCTATCGGTGCATATTCGTGTAATTTTAGACGCATATTTTGCATATTTCACTAAAATAGAGACTTATGTATAAATCTTTTCATAGAATCTATTTATTAGTGAGCGTTCATTGATTCTAAAGAGTTTGTCATAGTTTGTGTTTTTTCTATAGATAAACAAATACGTGTGCAATTATATGATATTGATGAAATAGTTTTTATACCAGTCAGAAGAAATACAAGACGACGTACTTCGCTAAGTTGAATCTTTACTAGAATTATTTCTGATCGCGAAGTAGGGTAGATTATATCATTTTTACACAATAATATATCATTTCGTTCCAAACATGCTTCTGCTGTATTTTATAAAGAAAGGCTTACAGAGAAAATGAAATTTTGTTTAATTTTAAAAGCATATTTCAAGATTTTTTACATTACAAATTATAGAACATTACGTGGAAAAACTAATTATTTTAAGGTAATATATCAACATAAATTCGACCATGAGAATGAGTTTCATACAGCTATAGCATCTCCCAACAATAAGATGTTCTATGAATTTAAACGGCCGTGTCGCGATGAGAGGGCCTTTGTAGATTCCAAACTAATCAATTCTGAGGCTAGCAAGTGAAGCAAATGAACTTTGACTACGACTTTTAGGACTAGATAACATAATGGAGGGAAAATATCAAACAATTGGAATTATTGTTATATATAATTATAAGTATAGTCATTTATTTATATATTTTAAAATAAAATTAATAAAAATATATTTAGTTGCAATGCACATATGTACAATGTACAATAATAAATGACAATATTGATGTGTTTGTAAATGTAAATTCGTAGTGGAAGAGAAAGAAGTAGTGTGTTAGGTTGGTATGACTGACTACTCACAAGAGATCAGTGAACAGAATTATTGTCATGTGGTTCTGTAAAGACGAAGGCCAATGACCAAAATCAGATAATGTATTACGTTATAGAGAATACAAAGTAAAGGGGAAGGTAGGATTATTAATTATGTACTAAAGAATTATATATTGTTGTGTATTAGATACAGACATTATTTTAAAGTACGTTTATTTAATATGTATGGGAGAAAGCTACAAACGTGTGTAAATAATTGCTTGTAACATAATTCCTGCTCTAATGAAGGCCGAATAAAAGGCTGAAACGTTGACAACGAAAAAAATGAAGAATAATTTTTTCTAACATGACTTAAACTCAATAACATCAAAATCCATCCTTTTATAACTCACAGGTCAAGAAAAACTAGCAAAAAACTATTATACCGAAGATAGAGATTTTTTCTGAAATATTTTCCATTTCTTTAAATAAGGTCATGCACATTTTTTCCAAAAATACGAGTAGTTTTCGTGTAATTTTGGGCAAATTATTGGCAATTTTTATTTTTTTAAAAATGTATGTATCAGGACAAAATAATATGGTTCTAGTCGTATTTTCGTCAAGCTCTGAATTTTAGAAAATTGCAAAAAGGTAACCTTTCAAAACTATAAAATTGAAGATAGAGATTAGCCTTAGACAAAGCCTGTTCTAAAAAATTATCTCTTTCAAAGAGATCAGTACATTTTTTGAGAAACGAGAAGTTTCGTAATTCGTGATTGAAATTAATGCAATTTAAGGCGTATAAAAACAGTTCAAATTTGTTTCCACGGGTAGAAAAAGCTACGCTTAAAAGAATGGCGAGGGTCTAATTTTCGTTGAACTCTTTGAATGTTCAAACATTGGCAAATTTAGAAAATAAGCGAGAAAGTATGCGCTGTTGTAGCACCACTAGTTTGTTAAAAAAGATTCACCGAAAATAGATTCAGACTAAACAATGTGTAATTTACTATGGAAGTAACTTAGTACATGTAGGAACAAGATTTATCGACATTTCGTTACTAGGGCCTGGCAATAAGAATTGTTGACACGATCGGTTTCCCCCTCGATGTCTTCAACCCAAACGTTTGGAGACATGCGGTTGGTCTCTGTAAGGGGCAACAATTAAAAATTTCAAAATCTACGTTCCAAAAAAATTCTGACACGATGTTTCTTTCCGAAACTTATTCCAGGTAAATTCTCGGAATAATCAGAAAACTAAAAAATAAATATTTAATTATTTCTTTCTTTCTTAAAAGTTAAAAACTGTGTGTGTCGTGCTACTGGGGGAAGTGAATGTTATGGACGTTTTCATAATTCTGTGATCCTTACCCTAAGCCATTTACTAGTTGAATTTTGAATATAGAATGAAATGAGCGTGTTTTGCAAAGATTGTTAACAAAATATTCTCTCCGAAACTATTTTCAAGGGTAAATCAGCTATAGATTCGGGTTCTTATTCTTCATCAAGTCCTTCGTGAAGGAATAATAATACTTCCTAGTTTCCAAAATGAAACGAGTCGAAAAGTTAAATATATTCGCAGTGACAATGGGAACGAATTCGTGAATTTCGTTTTGATGAATTTCTACAAAATTAGAGGAATCAAAAGTGAGCTTATCACGTACTACATGCCGCAAAGCAACGGAATAGCTGAACGTGCGAATAGAACTATTACTGATGCTGCGAGGACTATGCTCTTGGAGTCAGGGTTACCTATGACATTCTGGGCAGAAGCCGCAAGAACTGCAACATGGAAAGGGAATCTAATGTAGCGCATTTAAGAGTTTTCGGGGCAAAAGTATTCTTTGCTAACATGCGAAAGGATGAACAGAAATTTAGTCCACAAGCAGAACAGTGCGTCTTTGCAGGCTACTCGCGCTGTAGAAGAGCTCACAGGATATACAGTTTAAATCAACGAGCAATTCTGGAATCACAGGGCGTGATTTTTAGATCATTTAGATCATTTTTAGGAGAATGAAAGAGAATATGTCGATTCTTCAAATGATCAGAAAGTATTGGAGTGGAGATATAATTCCAATCAAAATATTGAGAAGAGTAACGTTACGCCTTTGCATAAGGAAACGTTAGAAGAATGTAATGTACCTGTTCTCATCAACAATAATTGCCTGAAGAAGAAAAGTCAAACGAATGCAGATACTCTCGATGCTGTACAAAGAACACACAGGAGGCAAAGTACACGGGAGGCAGCAACAGTGGAAGGCTCAGATAAGTAATGATAGTTATTAATAGGAATGGATGGGGGTCGGATATGGGATATGCCGGTTCAGGATGCTCATCGGAGTAATAAAGAAAAGCAACAGTGTCTGTGATGAGAGCGGATGGCATGCAGTTTCAGAGAGATGGAAGTATCATGAACGGGAATAAGAAATGTAAAAACAATAGGAACAATCAGAGACATATGATGTAAATCGTTTAATTAGTATTCATTAATGCTCTGCGATCATTTCAGTAATGTAAATTGTATTATTAATGTAAATTGTTGTTCTTAATAAATCCTGTGTAATAACAGATTCATCGAATTCAGATATGCTGGTTAAAGTATCCCCCTTAAAAGCTTCCTGTACCCTAATGAACAAAAAATTTTCATGATATGTGCATCCCTGAAGACCGATAAAGGTAAGTACGGTCACAATATATACATACATATACTTGTGTGTGTGTGTGTGTGTGTGTGTGTATATATATATATATATATATATATATATATATATATATATATATATTTTGTAACGGTGCGACCTACAGCGAACGGCGAATGATAAAAGAATTATGTAATTTTATATAAAATTTCGAGTCGATCGGTGGAGAAGGAGCAGGTGGAGCGGTTATGCCTCTTGCGCTGGCGAGCGAGGCCACAGAACAAAAAGGGGCGGAGGGATTTTACGACGGAGCAGAGCCGAGCGCCGCTCCCACACCCACAAAGGGGAGGAGAAGGGTATCTTTTGTCCATTTGGCGGCACCGTCATCAGAAGCACCGACTGGCAGGCAAACACCCACTCCAAATTTACAACCTAGCGGCACCGAACGTGCGGACCCCTGAGAAGTAGGTCGCAAAAGGAAGAATATTGGGAGGGAGGGTAACTAGACAGCAGGAGACAGTGATCTTTAGTCGAGGCCCCACAGATGTGGGAATTATAACAAATGAGTGAGATTCCAGGGTAATGAAGAATGTACAAATGGGATGTGATTTAAAATAGGGAAAGCACAAAGTAAATGTTTTTGTGAGCATCAAGAATCACCAATTTTGTATGATAATTATTCGAGCAATAAAAATTCATGTTTACCCCAAGGTCCATATACAAGGGTCTGTCAAGTTGCGATCCTAAATGTGTCCGTTCTGCGCATCTGACGTCACACGCCCCGCACTCCCAGTCTTGACTGCGACTTGTAATGGTGGATAAAGTGAAGTGTGTAAGAAGAAATAATGGTTTACTGTTCGGTTTTTGGCTGTAACAGCCATTCTGAGCGTTCCAACATAAAGAAGGAATCTAAAATTCATCTCTTCAGATTTCCTTCTGATAAAGCAGTTCAAAGGAAATGGCAAAGAAACATCTATGCCGCCGAGGAGACAAGATGAATTTGAAAACAGGTTAGTTTTATCACCCACAAAGTATATTAACATCATTATTTGTATGTAACATGAAGAACGTCTGTGTAAAAAATGGTTGGCCACCTCTGTTATTTTATTTTTGTATTTACAGCGGCAATATGCTCTCTACATTTCGTGGATACCGACTACGAAAATCTGATGCAGCATAAAGTTATGGGCAGCAGACTATTGCTTAGAAAAGATGCACTTCCCTCAGTAAATCTCCCTAAGACGTCAGAAAAAAAGTTAACGGATCGAACTGTTAGAACACTCAAACGTCAACAGAAAACAACTAGGTACAAACAAATATTTGTTGTTATTTATTCAACATTAAATGTTCAGTACCATAGAATACTGTAGTTTGTTAAGGTTATGGTTTATTACAACTGTAGTTTGCTAATGATTGTAACGTCTCAATTTTTAGTCAAAATGTAAATGAAGAATTTATGGAGGAAGATAATGAGATTGAGGATGAAATTGTTCCTACTTTTGAAGGTGCTACTGCTGGAGAATGTATTCAATGTTGTAGACAATCACATGAGATTGTGATATTAAAAGAAGAAATGAAAAGTTTGAAAGAAGAAATATTGCATCTAAAACAAAAAGTTGATGTGTATGATAGTATATAAAATTCTCAATTCACACCTGGTCAAGTTATGAGGCTCTTAAATCCAAACAAAGTGATGCATTGGAGAATGGAAGATATTTCTTCAGCAATAACATTAAAAAGTATTAGTTCAAAGTGTTACACATTTTTAAGACAAGTCAAATTCAAGTTCAAATTCTTTCCTATCTAGTGTAATTATAATGAATAATATTTTTGTAAATTTTCATCACAATCGTGTATGTTGAGATGACAAAATAATAGTAAAAGTTTGTAATTTTATTAAAAATACTTTGCACAATGAATTACCTGATAATGTTATTAAAACTTTTGTTAAAATTAGAACGTATGCTAGATTGTATAGTTTAAATCAACAGGTTTCTAATTACAATCGGAAAAAGAAAATTAAGAAATTTGTAACGAAATGAGCTTTAAAATAAAGTAATTTTTTGAAAATAATTTTTTTATTGGTGATACCTTGTTGCTCTTGTAAAAAAGAGTGGTGACTTTTGTGTCAGTTCTAAATATTGTAAAATATTAAATAGTTTTAACACAGTTGTATGACTCATTGAAATTCATGTAGAGGTGAGTGTGTTAACTATAGACAAGATTTTCCAGCATTATCAAGAGCTTCATGCACACATGCACTATTATATACCCAAACATGCATGATGCAGGGTAAAAAAATGACAAAACATGCACAATGAAATTTCAGTTTAGTAGTTTTATTGCGTTTTGCGTTTTATTTCGTTATAATTTTATTTTGTAACAAGAACAATTAATAATTTTTCAAAATGTTACTCTGTCAAGTCCATCCTTTAGTGGGAAACAAACCTTTTTAAATGCAGAAAATGCTTTCTAAGTTAAAAATTGTAATGGAGCACATTTCAAAGACGAAATCTGAGCCAGTGTTAAGTCAAATAATGCATTTCTAATTTTTCTCTTTTTTCTTACATCTTGGAAACATTTGGATTAAACATCAGGATTTGAATCAAACTCTTCATTTAATTTCTCCTTAGCAGGTACACTAGCCACATTAGCACATCTCCAAACACTGGTTTCAAAGAAATTTAATGTCTCCAACAATTTTTAGTGACTCCTCTAGAGGAAAACCTCTTTTTTTTAATATCTGAATTGCAGAGGGTTACAAATTTTAATACAACAATAAGCAAGACTCGATACTGTCAGGATCTAAGAAAAATACGCTATTTATTCATAATATGCGTGAAATTTGTGCCGTGCAGTATGTTTGAATTTTAGTTTTTATTTCACGGTCTTGCGCACGGCGCGCTACTTCGTCGAGGGGCGTGTGACGTCACGCGCGAATTCGTGCATGCGCGTTGACAGACCCTTGTATATGGACCTTGGTTTACCCGTAAGTTTCCATTGTTGAACATGATTGAATCCGGAGCCCATTCCCGGGTAAGAGTCCCTGTCCCCTTTTCTAATAAATATTTTGCAGACTCAAATCCACGACTTGTTTCAATATACAAATATTTCAATTGTATATATGCAATTATTCAATTATTCCTACTATAACACAAACTTTTTCATTTGAGACGGTACGAAATGCACATGATACCCTGAGCGCAGATAGCCGATATATAGATGTCATTCCTCTTATGTAGAACTTCGAATATGTAGAGGTGGCTCAAACAGATGATTCGTAGAGCAAAACCAATGTGAATGATCAAGGCAAGCAGCTTTTACTTTCCCGTATACGTACGTATACACGGAGTGGTATACGTAGTATAGGGAAAGTTATGTAATGCTGCGCGAAATAATGGCCAATTTTCGGCGGAAAAAAATTAATTGCCAGGCCGTGAAAACGAGTAAGTGGATAAAACCAGTTGCTAAATTAAGAAAAAAATCTAAATTAAGAAAAAACTTTGAATTTTTTTCGGACGTCTTTCTCCAACTACAAAATTGAAGATAGAGATTTTTTCTTCAAATAAAATTTGTTCTGCATATTGAGTTCTTTAATAAATGTCATGTAAATGTTTTTAAAAATTTTGGTAGTTTTCTTGCAATATTGCGTGCAATATGTGCAATTTTAAAAAATTACAAAAACAAGATTTTCTCAAAAACTGGCTCCAAATTTTTTCTTTAAACTTTTGGTAGGAATAGTGGTAAATGTACTCTATCAATGACATAAAAGCCATTTTGGTCTATCGGTTGGTTTTTTCAAAAATTACAAAAATGTAAATTTTTTTTACTTGTCTCTCACGTCGTTAATATTTACATTATCTGCGATTTTTTCACATCATTATATTTACGAGTATATATGCTTTAAATAATCGAAATCTCGAAAACACTACCGTTTTCTGTGAAAAGTAGCTCAAATTTCGGCATTTTCAGAAATGCTCAAACGCCATTTTCTCGTATATGGCTGCAATTTTTTTCTTGAAACTTTTATAACGGATAGTGCTAATTACACTCTTTAGTATAGCGTAAAGTTTATTTTGAGTTATTTTTTGTTTTTTCAAAAATTATATAAATGTAAATTTTTTGAAAGATCTCTCACATCTTTAATATGCACATTATCCGCAATTTGTAACGGTTATTGTATTTGTGAGTGTAAGTGCTTCAAATAATTTCAAATCAAGTTTTTTGAAAACTCAAAAATTTTCTATGAAAATGAGCTTCAAATTTCGCATTATTAGGTAGTGCTAAAACGCCAATTTCTCTTAAACGGCACATAATTCTTAAAAGAAAATTGCCCTTTACGGCTAGGTTTTTGTATTCTTTAATATTCTGAAATTAATGTTTCTGTTCTACCAATAGGAAACCGAAAAATTAAGAAAATGACAAAAAAATGTACTTTTGGCGATGATAGATGGTAGCTGGCAAGAAAGAGTATGTGGCAATTCCGAATAGCTAGCGAAGACTCAAGAAAATAGAAAACTAATACGGGAAAGTCTGTGTCCATTCTGTAGCACCACTAGTCTATTTTCATGAGCAGGCCGTCCAGTGTTCGGCATTAACCTAGGCAGTATTCATCACCGCTGATTTCTTGCTGGCATAGTCCATGCATCTGATTCTCTGTCTACGTGTGTGGCTGTTTGTGTCCATCTGAGTGTTTGGCTGCCTGTCTGTGTGTGAGGCTAACTGAGCGGGTCTCTGTCTGAGGGGCTGTGTGTCCGTCTGTCTGCCTAACTTCCTATTTGCTCGTTTGTCGTATGTGTGATTGGCTGTCCGTGTGTTAATGTATCTGAGGTGAATATGTGTCTGACTGAGTGTATGTGTGTCTATAAGTGCCTGTCTGCCTATGTGCTTGGCTGTGCGTGTGTCAATGTATCTAGCTGAATATGTGTATAAGTGTCTGTCTGCCCATGTGGCTGGCTGTCCGCGTGTGGCTGACGCGTGCTGGTGGGCGCAGAGCGAGGGCGTGTCGCGCGCCGTGTACGAGGGGGCGTGGCCGCTGGCGCCGCCGCCGCTGCGCCGCCTGCTGCTGCTGGTGATGGTGCGCGCGCAGCGACCTCTGGTGGTGCGCGTGGGCCGCTTCTCCGTGCTCTCCGTGCTCACCTTTGCGGCGGTAGGTTCAGCTTCATTCAGTGTTTGAAGAGCTATGCCAGTGGTGTCAAGGTCTGCTACTGGTGGCAGTGGCACGCTCTCGCGACACCGTACTATGCTATGAGCTTCTCTGCGCCACTAGCGTCGGGAGAGGGAACTATTAATAACCCCTCCGTTTTACAATAGTGATGGCGCTGTCTCTTGCGGCGAGGTTATAAACTGCGTGGAAAGGCGATTTCGTCGAGGCACTCGTGCCACGGATTCCCGCTCGTGGCATCGACCTTGACAACACTGAGCTATGCAGTAGTTCTTATGGGTATATAGTGTGCTTTCATTCACGTTTTCTCCCTATAATGCCTTTTTGTATTTAGTTGCAGTTATTTTTGTTTAATTTGTGAAAGTATATTATTTCTGCAGTGTTAACTGAGCTCAATATAATAACGTTGGGCACTTCGGAACATTTCAAATTTCTTTCTTAACAATTGTACCGGGATGATTAACATTTTTATAAATGTAATTTGTAAACGTAGAAATACACAAGTTCTTATTTAATAATTATAAAGATGTTTCGAAAGATGTCAGTGAAGACGGGAGGTTATGTTATCAGAAACGTATCAAAACGAAGAAGCCTTTGCACGGTCAGTGCTCTTGAAAAGATATAGAAGCGTTACAGGGATCGAGAAACGACGGGCAGGCCCAACACGCGAAGAACAACTTTAACGAACCGTCATCTTCCTCTCCCAGAAGTGAATCAACTCTTTCTTGTAGTCAGTGGATCGAGGATGCACATCTCCTATGCCATGATCAACTAAAACCAAACAAGACGCACGATAGACGAAGGAGAGTTCTCTTGAATTTGAACAGCATTGAGTAGGAACTTAACAATGGACGGTAGTCAAACGCTTTGTGCAAGAAAAGTACGCAGGACGAAAGGAGAAAGAGATGTTTACTCGACACGGGAAAAATAAACTGGACTACCTTACCGACTTTACCGACAACTCAGACGAGATGCGTGACCAGATCACGGAGCGGGGAGCCAATATAATCAGTCTCATTTCTCCATTTCTGCCTGTCCGGCATGGGTGACCCTATCACTGGACACACCTAAACGACCGTGCTACAGCCTTCCTCTTCATTGAAACACGCAAGTCTTCCCCGTCCGCAAGGACAGTGCTACTGGTGGAGGGGGAATATACTGGGGAGGATTTTCTCGCTTATAATACCCATGAACCTTTTTTATTGCGACAGTACCCCTAATTTAAATTTATATTACTATTCCATTATTTTAATATTTTTTATTTTCGTAACTGGTATACATTTTTAATTGATTTTATTTTTTTCAGATCATCCAGTCGTCCTATACGTATTTGACAGTTCTGAGAGAATTTCTTGATTAGATTAATGTTCGTGAAATCCTCAGCATCATTTACTTCGTGTAGAGTAGTGGAAAACATTTAAACCTATGGTTTCAAAACTGGCGTTAGACTTGGACAAACTAATCAGTAATAAATAACATTAATGTTTATTAAATACTGCCATCATTTACGACTACTATATGAAAACGTTTGAATTATTTGTGGCATAATAAAACTCAAAAGCTGTATAACACAATACCGATTTTTTAACAAGGCATTACAAACAAAAGTATAATATTACGAAATTGTGTATGTTGTGTTACCTTACGTGTAAAGTTCCGACCCAACAACTATATTCCCAGTTAATCATGTTAAGGGAAGGTGTATGAAGGTTAGAGAGGAGAGAGTCGTGATGTTTGAGATTTAATGGGATGAATGGTGATACAGGTTATGATTGATCGGAGACACGTTGAAAGATATTTATATTGTCTTATGAGATAATTTTGTATGCGTAAATATTGGAATGATACCTTAGATGTTATTAAAGATTAGTGTATGTTGCCACATGCTACGATAGAGACTCATATGTGAGATTTTATTTAACATTAATTTTACAAGAGTAGAGTAAAGACGATTGCAGAGTAATTTTATTGTTTAAAAATAAGTGGTTTATGATAAATATAAGAAAATGATCATAATAATCATTGTGGAAATATCTTTTGAAATCTGAAAAAGTTACGTTGTTCTTTATTCTTATTTAAGATTTACCTCATCTCTTTTTCTCTCTTTGTCTCTCTCTCTTTCCTTTCTCTCTCTTTTTCCCTCTCCTCTCTCCATCCTGTGCCGCTCGCACAAATCCCGACCAAACTTTTACCTTCTCGACCTCGCCCCACGTCATACGGCGGACGCTCAGCAACAATGAAGTACAGGTGTATTGGGAATTCTATTAAAATGAGGCGTCATCTTGTGCTGCAGCGTCATCTATCGATGTTACAGTTATTATTCTATGACCATATCCTTCCTATAAGTGCAAGCAATAAGTTGACAAAGTTTATCGCAATCGGTGAACGGTACGGCCATGCGTACACTGCGGTTCTACCCCAGCGCTGCTGATCTCTGGCAGAATATATTAGGAACCTGTCTCTTAGCGTCAGGCGAAACAAATGATCGTAGTGCATGTACCAAAATATTTAAATTATTTATTTTCTACACTTGTGTTGAATTAATCTTTACCAAACTTTGCGTACAAGGACACTGCGTCAAATCATGAAGAGCCTGTAAATGTTTCGTATCAATTCATACACACACAAACACACAGACACAAACACACAGTAAGTTAGGAGTGGTGGCGCTGTTAACACGCGCTCAGTGTGCGTTCCTGCGTTTTGCGAAGATTCTGACGGCTAACCACCGCTGTCGGAACGGCAGGTATGTGAATCTAATGGTTTAATATGCGGCGAGTTAAGAGTGGCTAGTAGCAGAGTGGCAGGATTTTAGAATGGCAAGGGCCAGATCGATAAAGGTGGCTAATAGGGTCTGTGAGGGGAATGGCTGGTAGCGGCGATCGTGACGTGGAATTTCGAAGGCTTGGAGCCACCGCCACGTGGGCTGCGACTAGCGACACCTCCTGGCGGAGAATGTGAAAGTCCGGTGGGAGTGAGAGTAACGTCACCTGGCGGCGCACGGATTATCACGAGGGGGCCACAGACAGCACTCCCTAGCGAAACGGATGAGTACCCGGTCGCACTAGTAGAGCAGACTAGCGGCCGGGAGAAGGAAGTACCCAGTACGGCGAGAGATTCGAATCCGCCGGAACAACAGCGGCGGGAGGATGCTACGGCGGAGGACTTGAATGCAGGGGCCACTGCCTCAAGTATAGAGAAACAGGAGGTAGTCGGTATCCTTGAGAAGAAGATTATAGAGCTCTTAGAGTTTGTTAAACCTCGGCACAATGTGCACGGCGAGATAAAAAAGTTGGCGCATGAAAATTCGTACATGTTTCAATGAAGTTGTTGCAGTTCTCGAAAGAGAACCGCCCGTCACAGCTAAGGAGCCCGAAGAGACCGTCAATGAGGTGTCCTTCAAGAAGATTAACCCCAAAAAGCTCAAGGGGAAAGGAAAGAAGACAGGAATGGTCGGGACAAGGGTGGAGGAGTCGCATACCTCACAGAGGACCCCACCGGAGTCTAGTGACGCACCCTGGAGCCAATGGAAGACAGTCGAGCCAAGAAGGAAGAAACCATCGCACTCAATCCCCAAGCATCGGGATGCCTTAGTAGTGCGAGCCAATGAGAGCGCGACGTACGCGGACATTTTGCGACGCATGAAACAAGCCCCGGAGCTTGAAGAAATAGGACGCAACGTGGTTAAAATAAAGAAGAGAGGCACGGGAGACTTGCTTTTTGAGATGGGACCTGCGAGTGGCTCGAAGGCAGCGCAGTTCCAAACTGCGGTGGCAGAGCAACATAATGGAATAGCGGAGGTAAAGATACTGTCAATTGAGGTGCTCCTGGATATAAAAGACATGGACGAAGTTACGACAGAAAAAGAAATTGTTGAGGCCTTGGAAAGTCATGTGGAGGCGGCAAAGGATAGGAAAGTTGTAGTTAAATCCCTTCGTACCGCCTACGGTGGCACCCAAACAGCGGTGATTGCACTACCAGCAGATCTAGCCAGGAAAGCGGTGCAATTGAAAAGAATTAAGATTGGTTGGGTTAGGTGTCACATTCGAGAGAAGATAGTTGCTACAAGGTGTTACAGTTGTTGGGCTTTTGGGCACCTGACGCGTAACTACAAAGGGCCTGATAGGTCCAAAACCTGTCATCGTTGCGGAGAGGGAGGGCATATTGCTAGGACCTGCACTCAAACCCCTGTTGTCTCACTGTTGTCTCTGTTAAGGAAAAGACGGAGAACCGCATGCAACTAGTAGGTACAAGTGCCCCTATTACCAAGAGGCAATAAAGAAGGTGGAACGAAGCAGAAACAATGATACTGAGTGTTATCCAGCTTAATCTTAATCATTGTGAGGTGGCACAAGATCTTCTCAGCCAGACAGTGCACGAGATGAAAATAGACGTGGCGATCCTGTGCGAGCAGTATAGGAATATCAACAGTCCTCAATGGGTTTCGGACGCGACTGGCCGAGCTGCGATGTGTATTTGCGGTAATAAACCAGTCCAGGAGGTTAAGCAAGTCCCGGAGAATGGATGGGGTCCCGAATGTTGCTATTAAGACCGCTATTAGAACTCGGCCAGATCTATTTTTAGAGGTATATAATGCGTGCGTGAGAGAGGGGAATTTCCCCAGACGGTGGGAGAAACAGCAGCTGGTCCTGCTTCCGAAAGGCGATAAGTCACCTAGCGACCCGGCGGCATATAGGCCTATATGTCTATATAGTATATGTCTATAGGCCTATATGTCTATAAGCCTATATGTCTATATATGTCTATATGCCTATATGTCCCTGGATAAAGCAGGGAAGATTTTAGAGCGGATCATCTGCAAGCGGATCGAAGAATACACGGAGGGACCACAATGACTATCCGACGCTCAGAACGGCTTTAGGAAGGCAAGATCTACAGTGGACGCAATTGGGGTTGTCATCGACATCGCATGCAAGACTATCGAGGGCAAACGTTGGAGAAGAGGCGCGAAGAAGTATTGCGCTATAATTACTCTTGGCGTTAGGAACGCTTTTAATACGGCTAGGTGGAGTTCCATACTTGCTGCGTTAAAAGAACTGGGAGTTTCGATGTACTTAAGGAAAATAGTTAGATGCTATTTCGAGGAGAGGATTTTGGTGTACGACACAGAGACTGGAGTTAAGACGTATGGTATCTCGGGTGGTGTTCCTCAAGGCTAGGTATGAGCTACAAGCCGATCAACCCTTCCCGTGATGCAATGCCTGATGGCGGTTCCGTGGGAAGGGAATCGGAGACATGGAAGGGGTTTTTAGTGGGTAGACACAGACTAGCTGTGAATCCTACACGCTGCGGGGTGCGGGCCCCGCAGTCTTTCGAAGATTTTCCCCTGCCCTCGTAAAACGCGCGCGCGCACACACACACACACACACACACACACATATGTATATATATATATACACACATATAGTGCAACCGATCGTATATGTCGGTTGTGGGGGATTCTAGTGGGATCGCTGCTCTTCTGAAGATATAAAAACAACGCAAAGTCGTGACCACAGAACAACATAATTGGATACGCGTTAAGAGCAAAACAAAAAATACAGAATGAAAATAATATTGACACTCAAAGAAAATAAACAAACAAATAAAAAAAACATTTAACATTATTCAGAAAATATGAAAAGGAAACATCAACTGCAAAATTATCATGAATCAATTTTAAGATTCGTACAAATTAGAATCACAGCAATACCTTCTGTGACAAAACAGATTGAAGTCCACCAAACTGAATGAATGAAATCCCCAGTGGGATAAGGTAAGAGCACATCATCTCGCGTGACTAAATGTCGTGGTACTTTTTGTTTACAAAAATTGCAGTTAACTGTTCCTTCTCATATTCTGCATCGACATTCCAAAGAAAAATATTGTATTCAACTAGAATGAATACAGTTTTTAAAACACGGAACGTTCAAAGAAATTTCTTGAAAAACTATAGAAAATTACGATATATTACAACATCTAGTTTGCGGTATTTAAGTTCACTTAATTTAATTTTACCAATGTAATTTTATAGCAAATACAACATTTTATAACAAATGGAATTTTAAAACACTTTTAATTATTTATGAATTGCTCTAAATACTTTCTAAACTGACTTGGATGCACCACAATCATCCATAATGTTCTCTTTAAAGAACATAAACTGCACGTGTCTTATTAAGGTAACAAGATTTTTTACATAATCCGTGATATTCTCCCCTAAAAAAGATGCACAATTTCTTGTATCTTCTGCGAATAGTTTTAACCCATTTGATCCCACAGTTCCATTTTTGGAACATTTTTTCTTTTATCTCAGAAACTTCATTATTCGCTCTCTTTTCCATGCTAGTTCCCTTAACTATTGAGAGGAAGGATTAGTTGTCTGGTTTACATGCTCACATTTCAAGAAATCTCAGTGACTAGGAAGAATAGTAGCTTAAAAATACGCCTATTTGCTGAGAAGGTGTCTGAAAACAAAGAGTAAGTATGTAATTACAGTCAGTGTGATGTATTTGCATATCAATATTCGTAAACATTGAAGAAAACGTATTTTGATGAAGAACCTACCGTCCTATCATTTGACTGAAACCTACCCCAGAAATTACGAAATAAAGTTTGATGTTCCATTTTTGGAACAGTGGGATCGAATGGCCTGCATGTTTTATTTTGCCTTTTTAGCCTAATTGACGACGAGGTCATTAGCATTCTGAAAGAAGAAGACTATTATTGTACACAGAATTTTTTTATTTCTTCTCCAGAGAATAATTTCCTTCCTGAGGAGGATTCAGTGGGGGGGGGGTGACGAAGATCGAAATTTTAATAACCTCAGCAGGAATCAGCTTCGAGTATGTACACAAGCTAATGTGCTCAAGAGAATTGACTCCCAAATTATTACAGAAGACAGTGGAATTATAGTTTGTTTAGTTGGCACATTCTGTATGCACTTCCTCAATATTACATATTTTCAGGTTAGAATACCACTTGGACAATGTATATCTATTGTTGCTGATGTTGTTTCGGCCCCGAGTTCAGAACCTGAAATAACACTGAATTATAGACAGCATTATGAAACTTCAAATGGAAGACGTATACAAGTGGTATCAAAATCAGATAATTGTAATAAAAGGGAAAGAATTCGAAAATGACTCCTCATAAACATTCAGGAGGACTCTCCTAAAGAATGGACTACGCTCTCTTTTACGGAAGATGAAATTATGCCTGTGCACTTCTTTGAATTGTTTTATGATAATGAAGTTTTAAATATAATATTACAGCTTATTAATTTATATACCAATGATAAGAATGACTTTTGTTTTGAATTCACTGTTGCAGAAATAATTTTCTTGAAAAGTAATTTTTACGTGTCCGATAATTCACATTTATCAAGTTCACATAAATTTTCTGAAGTTTGCTCTTAATGGAAAACGCTAAACGAGCAGTGGCTTCGTGATTTTACAAACGAAAAAAAATGTGTTTTGAGGTAGCAGTAATATCTTATTATGGAAAGGAGGACTCCAAGCAGCACATTATGGGAAAACCCACCCGTTTTACATGGCGAATTACTACGTGTTACTTCCAGAAATATACAAGTTCTCCATTAGGACGATCATCTCTAGATCCTTGTGCAAGTGTGTGCTTAATGATGTGAGATATGATGAGCTCGATCATTTAATTGTGGCTCATAACAAGCAGTCTAGATGTAGACATTGTAAGAAAAACACATAGAAAATGCAAGACGTCCAACATTCCTCTACATGCAGAATCATTTAAAATATTTCATAGAATATTATTTAAAGTATGATTTTTATTATTTTTAAGCTATTTATCTTTATAAAACAATAAATAACACAATTAAAAATTATATATAGTTTTTAAAAACATGCTCCCCATTCGATCCCACTGTTCCTTTTTTGGAACATGCAATTTATCGTAAACAACAATTGATAAAGTCCTAGTTACTGTCACAATAATCTCCTCAGACTTATTTTATGTTGTTAATGTATAAATAAATTCAAAAAGTAACAAAAAATTAATTTGAGATTAAATGGGTTAAGCCACTATGAAAATACTAATGGAGGGAATATATTATTCATTCAACAATAATATTAATGGCCCATAAAATAATCTCTGGCGATGAACTGCGTGAATATTACAGCAGTCTGAATTCTATAACCAATTACTTCAAAATTCTCAGTTTCTTTATGGGATACTGGTGATCACTTCCGTTACTATGAAATTATTTTTCTCATGCTACCGTAAAACACACCGGCATTTTTGCGTCAATAGTTCTATAACACTTCATTACACACCTCTTGCGAAAAACAGCAAAACTCGAAGTTTCGCGCAATCGGCCAGACTGCGGAGAAAGGTCTCGATGTAGAATATACAAGGATCGAATACCAACGTCAGTTTTTTGGACAATAGTCTCTCCCAAACAGCAAAGCTTGCAGCAAAAACAAGGGGAGGCGACGGCCGCCTTAGCGTGGTACAACTTCCCGTTGACTATACTCGTGACCATACCTCCCACACCTGACCGTCAACCTCGGCGTCCAAGAACCTTCTGTCCTGTCGTTCGCCACTCCAACTCTCTCCCCCCTCCGCGCGCGTCACCGATTCAGGAAAGAGGTGAACACCCCTTCTTCTCCACCCCTCCTAGCTACTGATAAGAAAATGTCGGCAACGACGGCGGCGCCGCGACCGGGCGGCGGATCTTGTACAATGAGAAAAATCGATTCAGCCAATATTTGGGCTGCTCGGTTTCAATACATATATGTATATATATATAGTGACCGTACTTACCCTTGTCGGTTTCATGGGTGCACATATCATAAATTTTGTGATTGTTTATTTGGGGCACAGGGGTTCTTTGAGGGGGATACTTTAATCATCATTATCTGAGTTCAAAGAATCTATCATCACAGAAACAGGATTTATTAAAAAAATCTTCACATTAATAACATAATTTACATCATTGCCCTGGTCGCAAATCCTTACTGAATACAGATTAAATGGTTTACACTATAACATCTCCGACTATTCTTATCATCTTTACATTTATTATTTCCATTTATGTAACCTCCCTTTCTCTGAAAACTACATGCCTTTCGTGAACCACTACAGACACTGTTGCTCTCCTTACTAATCAGTGAGCATCCAGAAACGGCATCTTATATTCGATTACCCATCTATTCTTGTTCATAATTATTGTTACTTATCTGCCTTCCACTACCGTCGTCTTCCACGCGGCGCGGCGCCACATGCCCCGACTCGTTGCCGAGAGGTGACCTTGGCGCCAACGATGTTCTGCCTGCCCACGTGTCGCCGACGGCCCGTTCTCATACCCCGGTGTCGTCTCACCACAATTTCCTTCTCCACACGACAAATTTACTGTCTCAGCTCACACGGCTCCACCATGTAATCCCGCATTCGCACAGCTACACCGACTACCACTGAACAGCATCGCCCACGCGTCCGGGCAATGTTCTCTTCTCTTGTCAAATTTTGTAATTATTCCTTCCAAACACGTTTACCACAATCCTTACTCGCAATCATCAATAAGTCTATCGCCATTCTCCTTCCTTTAACACCAGCCGTTCCCGATTATTCTCGATTTATCCGTACATTAGCACTTCGCTCTCTTGTCGCCATCACGCCTCTCTCCTCACTGCTTCGCCTCCCAACCAACGCTTCCGCGGTCCGATCGACCAATTCCCCACCTTTCGGGCGCTCGTTCACGGCTCGGCCCGATTCATCCCGCAACGATTCATCACCTGACGCGCCACATTTGAACGTTGTGGTGTGCCTAATATTTACGTTTTGACCATATGGTCAATATATATATATATATATATATTGATATATATATATATATATACTATATATATATATATATATATATCGTCTCCTGTATTATTTCAGTAGTATACCTTTCCGTTGCGGCTCTCACACGCAACCAATCTTTATAAACCAGGTCTCTAAAGAAAGATAATTTCACGGAGACTTGACGAGTTGCACTTTGAATTTAAAAATATGAAGGATTTGTTTTAAAAAACGCATCCAAATATTCAAGTTAAATGCAACTCGCAACACTTGTCAATGTTTTCGTCAAATAACTCCTAAACCAAGCGTTTTAGAGCCTCAAAAACTCAAATTTTGAGGCAAAATGCCTCAAATAAACGTTTTCCACACCATAATCTACAAGATGGGACATTCCTCGATCCATTCAATTAAATTTACGGTTCCGGGCTTGAATACTATCAAGGCCACCTCAATATTTATTTAAACCGTTCTTGCTGGTAGCAATTTTTGTATCCACACGCTTAGAAGGCTTAGATTCGTCAATCTTTATTTACGCTTTCTGTATACACCGTAGGTTTGTGCAGTCTGACAAGGTTTATTTGCATACTCATTAAGTCAAGATTTGCTCTCCAGCAACAACTAGAAGTACTATTATGTTGCTTGATACCTATGAAGGTTGTTTCTTATGCGTGTAGTGAAACTATTCAATTAATGTTTTGCCATGATTTGTAAGTGCTGTGTACTCAATTGTGGAGAGATGTGGGTGAACAGTGAAGACTGTGTTTGTGTTTTATCTGTACCAATATTTTCGTTATCATTCGAAAAAATCACTCGTTATCATTCGATGAAATTTTCAAGACAGCGGGCTCAGACACGTAGCGTTCTCAAAAGTAAAAAGTTAATATTTTTTGTGACTATCACGAAAAGCTAAAAGCTGTCAAAGAATATTGAATAATTACTTCAAATATCTTTAAGGAAGTGTTGTGAATTGTCCCAACTCTCCATGATACTGTATAAATCTTTATTGAAAATTTCTTTAAAAACCAATTGCATTGCTTTTTATTTTTTATTTTATATTGTGTTAGTACATTTCAAGTTACCTTTATACATTTTTAATCCAATAAACACGTTGACAACTATCCTTCTTAGAATAGAAATAGAAGTATAGGGATGAGTGTGGAGTTTAACATGCGAGAGTTCTCGCACGGGTACGCGGAGGTAGTTGGGGAAAACCTGTGCTATGGCACAACATAAAGAACAAACTTTTTAAATAGATAAAGTAAAATAGCTTGAAATAAATTAAAAACAAAAATCAAAACGCGCTAGCCTACAATACCTAAATAAATTTAAAATTATGGAAGGAATAGCGCAAGTCACTCGACAACTACAAACTCTCTCAGCCCAAACGCACGATTTAAATGTTGGCGGTATCTGGAAGTGTGTACATCAACGCCCAGCTGCAAACGCATATTGTAAATAATATACCGTTTGATGTTGTAGCTCGACCAACGTGAGAATGATGTTTACAGGAGCGCGCCACCGTCTGTGTTTACAACCGAAACGACAGAGATAGAGAATACACTCTGAGAAGGATACTCGATTCAAAATTAAAATGGCACCGTGCCAAACTATTGCGAAGAAAGCGCGATTTATTTCGTTGCAAATCTAGAAGCTTCCCAATTCATATTTTAACTGTATTTAGACATGTCTGCACCTCATATTGGAATAAATAAAAGTATACTTTTCTCCGCAAAACGATTCAAAATTTTGAAACTAATTCTTTTGATGAGCAGTAACATTCATATAAATCGTTTATTTTAACTTAAATAGTTTCTCAGAATATAAAAAATAAAATAAACCAAATAAAATTCTTTTTTATGTAAGGAATAAATACCACCATAATGAAGAATATTGTAAATGCTTATGAGAGTAAAGTCAATGTCTTTTTACTTTATTGCATACCTATCAAACCGTCTAAAGCCTATGGAAAAAAGATGAAAGAAGGAGAGTACAAAATGTTTCAATTAAATGAATAAGTATTAAAAATTCAATATAAATAGAACTTTTTATAATAGTCTTGTACTAAAACGGTGAAAAGTAAAGAAAGCATCTTAAAGGGACAAAAAATAAAACAATCAGTGCAAATCTTGCATGATGTGTCTTTGAAGTTATATTTTATCAGTTGATTCACAACCTCTATGAAGGAGGCCATGGTGATTCTGTAAAAGCAGTCTCTGAACTCGCTTCCCGCTCCTGGCGACTTTTGTTGTCGAAACTGACTACAGACCCGTGTTTTCACTGTTAGTTTCACGACGCGCCGCAATCGCAGCCTTCATTCTTCTCTTGGTCGATTTATAAACTCAAGGTGTCGGTTCGTTAAGATAATGGAAACACCGTTTGAGCAACATTCCCATGTACCGAAGTGAAGTGTAAGCCCAATTGTTTCTAATGGTAACAAATGGTATTTAGTACTCAAAGGTGAAAATATTGGTTTGATTATTTTTTGACTCGGAATTGCTTTTCTTGGGATACGTAAGAACGCAGAAAATAATCCAATACCTTTTAGTATACAAATAATTTTTCAATTCCCACACCCTAGCAAGCTGGCACCCTGACTATCCAAAGCCCCCTCTGTTCCGCTTAACAAATCAAGGAAAGTTAAATAATATTGCAAAGAATAGGGTTGAACTAGCCCGATCCAGTATTTCGCACTACTTTACTAGGCTTTCTCAAGGGTAAAAAACCTTTTCTAATGTTTTTGTGACTATCAAAGAAAGCGAAAAGCTAACTCTCAAGGAAGACTGAATAATTTCTTCACTTGTTTTTCTTAAAGAAGTATCAATTGTTCCAAGAACATCTCACTGTACTGCTGAATAAACTTTTATTGAAAATTTGTTTTCAACATCAATTGCAATGTTATTTTTGTTTGATATTCTGCAAATACATTAGAATTAAGTACAAAATTACATTCGAAGTTACATTTATACATTTTTTAAACAAACACGTTTCATTAACAACTTTCATCTTAATGAAAAGGATAGAAAAATGAATAGGGAAAGTGTGGGGTTTACCATGCGAGAGTTCTCGCACGGGTACGCTAATATATATATATATATATATATATATATATATATATATATATATATATATATACCCATAAGGTGATAAAATTTATCATTCTCCACGCCTTGGGTGTCATTCTTAACTTTGTCTATCCTGACATACCTGAATGTCTCGTTCTCAGCGGCTGACTGGTCTCATTTGTGGAATTTGGAGAGAACAGCAAATGAACTTCACGAAATATTGGCCGTTTCATTCAAAATCACGTATCACAAGGTCTACTTTTATACACAAATCACTATCAAAATACTAGCGTATGATACATCATTTTATTCCTCTTTTCATGGTCTATCCATTGCTGGTGAGGAAAATATAGAGTTCCATTTAAAAAATCAAAGATGATTAAATTTATCAAAAACTAAAAATATTATAGACAATTTCTCTACGGCAAGTTACTTGTCCCATGATTCTGCATTATTAAGCGAAAACTGCATTTCGATATCCTGAATCGTTTTAAAGTTACAAGGGTGGTCCATAGTTGGTGGGACACACTGTATATGTGTGTAGCCAATTCTAACGGTAAACGGTCGCCACGTTGTAAACTGCATTGAACGGGTTTGAACTTACGAGGCGATTTCTTTCCGTGTGCGGTATATAAAATTGTGGACAAGAACAACGTTAAATTGGAAATAATATGCAATCGATGCATCAAGTTATAACCGGTGATTAATATTGAACTGTTGTAAATACGAAACATCCTGGTACGGGAGATGGTGCATGTAAATTATGATAGGAAAACACGAGTGCTGAATGCATGTACGGTACGCTTTGAACGCTCCATAGTTATTGATGCTGTGCTTGTGGGACAGCGTGAAACACTGTTTACGTGAATAATGGACAAGGAACCGGCAACGACCTGCCGACGTCAGTGTGGAAAGGAGTTGTTGCGGCTGGCGACTAAACCCGCAGTTTCGTGTGGTGGCACAAGAAGAGACGGACATCTTGTCATCTGTGATCTTCGTGCTCCGAGCTTCTCCGAGGGGAGGCGGGCGCACCCGAGGAACGGCGTGGACTGCAGGTTCTGAAATCAGATAAGTGGAAGCGGGGAGCATTCGTGTCAACGCCATCTTGAGTTAACATCTTGAATTGTGCCCTAGAGGGCGCTGATTCGTGTGTGCATACACAGGCTTTGCTAAACAACACACTATCCAAGACGTCAGGATGGTGAGAGTGACAGAAAGTAAATGTGGTATTAGTAACTAATGCAAGACTCTTGGAGACATGATAAGATTTACTTTTGAGTATTTTTGTTCGTCGTGTTCTTTATTTTGTTGGAGCAATTTCACCCAGTAAATGTTAGTGAATAATTCACACAATTTCTATTTGTAACTGTATATCAGTATTTTCATGTTCAATGTGTTTATTTTTCGTCTTTTTGATAATTCAATTTATTTTTGCCAGTGTCTATATTTTTACGTGTCTATATTTTTCTTTGAATATAAACCAACCCACAGATAATCCCAATGTGTTAGGATAGGGGAGACAGGAAAGGAAAGAGAGGGGGATAGATTTAATTAGTTACAAAACACTGCTATAATTTTCTAATGTGTGTTGCATAATGTCTTACAATCATTGCTCGAACTTATAAACAGCAGTTAATTCCTCACTGACTTAAGAGTATTTCTTTACTTGTAGTGTATATATGATTCAATTATGTTGCCAATCAATTGCACCAGTGACTGTGTGGGCACTATTTTCACACGTGTTGTGCAACGTCTTGTGGTTCGGTTTCCGGTACCTCATAAACAGTGAACCTGCGCCAATACATATCATATGGTTATTCAAAGGCAGTGTCAATGCAGCATAAGTGTTCTGATGTACGTACTACAATCTCGGCGCCACATACGAGCTCCGCCGCACGAGTGACATCACGGGGTCACGATGGCTGTCCCATACTTCCTCGCCTGCTGACGAGACACAGTGTAACCGGTGTGCGCTCATGGTCCAGTTGAACGTATGCATCATTGGTTCAGTATTGTTGTCTTCTGTTTTAAATTCATCCAACCTATTCCACTCAATGTATTGTGCCGTAATTTTCCTTTGGTAACGTCAATTTAATTGTCATGCATTCAGAAACATTTTTTATTCCAAAACACCTACGGTGTTTTCTCAAGGCATTTAAGTTATTATTCACAAGAGTGTTCGGTTAACTAATTAATTCGCAATGTAACAATTATTCAGTCTAATTGTACATAAATCAAGTAAAGTCTTCTCAATCACCCCGAATGACAGCAATTACCCTGGAACACTGTGTACACTATTTCAAAATTTCTACAGCGTCTATATTGGCCTCTGATCCTTTAAGCAGCTATTGTTGGTAAGTAGTCGAGCTGACAACTGACTATTGTAGGGCAACCCTAAACAAGTCCATTGCTTACATTCGCTAGCGCCTCCACTATGTGTTGAAGCTTCAAATGTGGTTTAAGTGGTGGGAGAGCTTTGAAGATTGGGCCGAAGATATGTAAATACGCGTTACGAAGTTTTTGTCATAAGGGGAGATCCTGAAAACAAGTATTAAGACTGTTAGCACACCTCGGCGTTTGGATTTGCTTTTAACCTTAAATACTGAAGAACATCGCCATGTTACCTGTATCTGGGCGAAAGTAAATCGGTTTCCCTTTTAGTTTTATTTTAATATTAATGCGTGTATGAAGCTCATATGCGCCACGCTGTTTCTGACTAGCCAAAACGCTGGTTCACGTAGAATTCAGCAACATGGAACTTCGAAATCGCAACACCGACCTCGCATAAATGATTGAACTTTCAGTGCACTTAATATCACACGGGCGTATTACTAGTTATTTTAGGCAAGAGGCGAATCAGCTGTTGATTTCCAAACAATATACGCTCACTCGCCGCCTTAGCGGGAAGGAGGCAATTTCTTCGAATGTCGACAATGCACAATTTTAATTTGTGCGCTCGCCTATGCATGTGGGAGGTGGTGCGCTCTCACGGTCGTTCTTTAAGCAGTTCGAGAGTAGGTTCTAGAGCAAATTATATTTTGTCTCTGTAAAGTAATCGGCGGTTTTTGGGGGAAAAAATAATCTCAGGTGTGGGGCGTTTGAAATGTACACTCTTTGCTGTTAATTCATCCCAAATAATAGCTATAATTGTTTATATTCGTTATCAGGCGCCAAATCTGAATTAATTTGGCCACCTATGTAAACAAAATGAGAAACCCAATTTTGGTATGTTGCTAAAAATTCTATTCACTTAGTTCAGTCCTTGTCCTTTCAAGGATATATTTTAAATTTTCCATCCGTGCTCATATTTTCACAAAAAATAGTTGCCATGTCTTTAGACCTCAATCCTCGTGTAGTTTGAAATGTACTTCTTACGAAGTAAGGCAAGAAATTAAAGAGGATGAAATTGTTTGATTGAAAGGGAAATGAAAGCGTTGCGGGTGGCGGGATGCGGGTAAGGCCGCGCTCTCCAAATTATCAACATTTAATGGAATGTTAACAAGAAATGTAAAAATCACTCCCTTCCTTGCATTTTACATACATTTCAAAATTATTCATCAGAATGTATTTTACATACATTTCAGAATTATCAGTAGAAATTGCAGATGGAAAATTCCCACTATGATTTTCTATAATATTGATATTAGTAATAAAAAGCGTATCCTCTCTATTTTACGACAATCATTTATTTAAGATAAATATTTACAACTTTTCGTTACTAAGTTCGTTCCATCATCAGGTATACTTTACAATACAAAGAGAATATTAATATTGAGAAATCACAAGAAAGAAAAACAAATGACTAATTTTTTTCTTTCTTCAGTTGGTCTCCAAGTGTTAACATGACTAAATTTCCCACAGTAGCCACCAACGTATTGAGTTTAATTTTATTTTATTTTAATGTCTTGTGGCATTTAATACCAAGTGATTTCTTAATATCAATCTATTCAATCTTCATATTGTTAAGTAGGGGAAGCGGAGGTAAAGAGGGTCACTTTTTGTTTTTTCAATATGAATCAGAACGAATTGTTCCCACGAACAAGTTTGTACTTTTATATCACACATTAGTTATTAAGCTTAGGTTTTAATCACAAAAAATAATCAAAAATTCACTACAACCCCCTCAAATACCGAATTTCCAAAAATTTGCATTTGACTTCCATTACCCCGCTTCCCCTATAAGTGGTGATGTAAAGAACACAGCAACAAAACCTAAATACTTCTCTTATATAAATGATTGTCGTAAAATATAGAGGATACGCTTTTTATTACTAATTTCAGAATAATATTTCATTAGGGCAAGTTACTCAAGCTAGTTACGCACACCGGGTACGAGAACCTATTGCAAAGCAATTAACAATATTTCAACTATTTTCTATAAAATGTATTAAAAAAGAATATAAAAAATAAATACACATATAAAAAACACAAATACAAATATAAAAAATAAATAGGAATGGGTTTGAAATAACGTGAACAGCTATCGCGTAATCTTCGAAAACCATACTTTTTTCTCTGGTTTAGATAATGAAATGTTCACACCTGGATAAATAATATTTTTACATTTGTTTTTACCACGCCTGTAGTCACCTGTGAGTAGTACGCGTCGTATGTTCGCCAAACAGCCGGCTGCAGTGATTTGGGTCACCTAGAAAACATATGCAGTTCAAAGATTAATGTTAAAAGATCGAGAAGATATGCTGCGCTATACACAAGTCTTTTAAGACTTGCACATTTAGGTGCCCAGAGAGGAAACGTCGAAACTTCGAAAATAAACTTTTAAGGCAATCTTAAGCATTTTGTTTAATAACCTCCTTAGTTATTCCGAATGGCTGAGCTGCAATAAGCACTTAAAAGTTGGTTTGAAAAGATACTTTCTATGCAAAATTTGCATTGCAGAAACATATGAACGCTCCAGAAACATGTAAATTGTTTATTATTTACAAAAGAAATCATCATATTTGTTCACAAAGAAAAATTAACACAAAAATAAAAAGGCATCCAATTACACAATTCGACTGATTTTTTTATTTCTGTGTTTATTTTTCTTGTAAAAATGGCTAGTCCAATTGAAAATTGATTTCCAATAAACACTTTATAATTTTTAAAAATTAGAAAGTATTCTGAGAGCATCCTATATCTTTACTATTCAAATTAGAAATGTCTTTGTTAATGTAACCAATTCTAGAATATTATTCTACCCTAATTTTTGTACAATCTCTTTCTAAACATCACGGCAGCAGAGCAACGGCTTAAAGAATGCAAGACCACAAGATGTCGTGCATGTTAAAGGTTGAGGAATACAGGCACTTCAGGTAAAATGAAATTCTAGTTAATGTGTGATAACACAGGTCTACAAAAGAAAACTTTCCGAAATTTGATTTGATAATATCATCTGATCTTTATGTTTTTTGGTATGCTGAAACCGAAAGTGAGGTCAATTTTTCTCTAGCACTTACATACTTTTTAATCTCAAGGTCAATCTCTAAAGATAGTAGTTATGACGGCATAAGAAAACAGAATCGGCTGACAGTTTTTATTTATTTACATGTTATTAACAATACCAAATGCATTGTTCCGTACTGTTATAAGCTTGCCTGGGTAAAAAATGATGCCCATTTAATTGTAATTTTTATGAAAACGTGTTCTTTTCTCCTAGAAACATCTCCGTGTGCGCTTCCGGGAAAATGACTTTTCAGGTGTTTGACGATGTAGCATCCTGCAGCAGTCCACCATCATGTTCTTGATAACTACGTTCTATCCATTTGATGTCCGGAATTTCCTTTTCTCTTGTTCCTTTCCACATGAAAACCTTTCCTCTTGTTCTTTACTGACGTTCCCCAAGTTTTCCGGAAAATAGCTCACATGCGAGTGTAGGAAGTGAACCTTCAAACTCATGTGGCAACCTAGAATTTGAAAAGCCTTCATCATGCGTTCCACGATACATCTGTAGTTAGAATCATTTACGTTACCAAGTAACTTTTCAACGACCTCTTTAATAGAATTTCAGGCTTCCCTCTCCTTCTCATCATGGTCTGAGCAAAATGTGGATCTGAGAAAAGTTTTATGATGTCTGGGCCTACAAAGATTCATTCTTTTATCTTGACGTCACTTAACCTTCCAGCGGGCGCACGTAAAATGTTCACACCACCAAGCGCGTGTCGTAAATTTTACGACATTCAATGACTCTTGAAAAAATCAAAGAAATTGTAGAACAATGGAATTTTATGTCGCATTATAATATCTAAGAATGATCTTTACTACCAAAAAACATATCCATTGATAAACGTTCGTATTTAGTATCAAAAAGACCTAGCTCCGATCCAGTATCGTTCTGATGCTCGTCTGTATATTCAACATTCATTTACTGCCACTGTCACCATCCAATTCATGATCTTCCTCCGATCAGACAGCTCTTGAAGAATATTCTGATTTTTGTTCACATGAATTCTTTATCTGGACATTTTACAGAAAATTTCGATTAGGGCAAATTATTATATAATATTTTAGCACAACAGCCGGCGCGCAGCGTAAAGTTTATGTCACTATGCACTTATCCCGAATAGAGCGTTACAAAAACTGAATATAGCGTACAAAATAAACAATGGCTGCAGGAATGCATCACTAAAGATACCTGCAAGGAATACCAAGAACACAGAAGTCTTTGACAACAATGAGTTGACAGCAAAACAAAAAAATCTGTCATTGTCGTAAAATTTACGTCAGCGCGCCCGCTGGAAGGTTAAACCAGAAAACATTGAGCATAGGTACTTGAAACATTCACTTTCTTTATTGTGATGAAATCTGTTGTATTTATTTTGTACTTCTTGATTGTGATCTCACCACAGATAAAACAGAAATAGTTTGAACTGGTAACACAACGCCGATGAGACATTTTTTCAAAATGCACTTTCAAACTTTAGAAAATCTTTTTAATCAGTTGACTAAAGATGACTAAAGTGAATGTTTTCACTTCAATTGACACTACTGGACTGGAAGGATGAGCAACAAAGTGGGCTCCAATTTCCTTATATATGTGCATATGCTACAAAATAGGAATTATGTTTCATGAATTTCAAGTAAATATGTACGAATACGTTTTCAACATACCAAAAAGCATTAGCCAATTAAAGATTAGCCAAAATTATGAAACCAAATTTTTGGTTGTAGACCTATGTAATCATCAGGCAACAGAATTCTATCGCAGAAGGTACGCAACATACGAATGCACAGCTTTGCATACAAGAGGCTTAAGGAAAACAGGTAGAAGAAAAGAAACAGAAGTACTTGTGCCATAGACTAAGGATACATCTTTACTCTATGCTTGTGCTAATACAGTGTCTCAGTGCAGACGAATACTATCGGTGTAGCTCTTAAGAGAAAAAGGGCAAGATATGTATCTGAGAGGTTTATGAAAAACAAATACTGTTGGTAAAAAGGGATAAAAGTACGTGTGTGTACTAATGTCCCGCAGCAGAATTCTACCGCTGACAATTTGTAACTCACGAAAGCCAAAACGTGCATCTAAGAGTTTTACAAAAAAAAAAGTATTCGTAAGGCGAGAAAGTAAAAAGAAGAATAATGCTGATAAAAAATGTAAGTGTGCCCTAAAGTAGTTTCACCACGCACCAGAAATCTATTGCTGACGATACGCAGTGCACGAATCCTAGCCTAACGTATTACAGATTTCTGAAGATCGGGCCCTGTAGTAAGTAAATTCCATGTGACTGCTAATATAGTCTCAGGCAGAACGTATGCAGTGCACGAAGCCGGGCACATTTCAAGTGAATGAAGAACGGGTACTGCAACTAGTAAGAATTACATGTAAGTAGTAATATTGCCTCAGCGGGCAGAAGGTATGCAGTGCACGTAGTCTATGCTGGGCATATTAGAGATTTATGAAGAATGGATACTATCACTAGTAAGTACTACAGGTAAGTGTTAGTTACGGATACTGTAGCTATGGTGCGTCGGAGGTTGAGAATGAAGTACGGTCGCTTACAGCGACAGTTATGCCAGATGTGGCGCTTTTCTGTTGCACTGTATGAACCATAAGTAACTCGCTTGCGAGTTGGGCAGTATTTAAATACTTGTATTTGAAATACGTCTTTTAAATACATTTTGTATTTGAAAACTGTATTTTTGAGTTTTTTTTGAACATGTATTTTAGAGATGTATTTAAATACATAAAATATAATAATAATAATAATAATAATAATAATAATAATAATAATAATAAAAATTGTCTTTATTAGTGGCGAGGCTCATGGCCATTTGGCCTGCTCTTCCCCCTAACCACATTAAATATATACATTATTTCATAAACTATGAAGAAGATCTAGGGGGATAGGATACTTTTACTTCTGGGGGAGAAAACTAGGGACCATCCGGGCATACGTCTTAAGCGATTGAGTAAACCCAGAAAACCTCAATCAGGATGGCGGTTGAAGAACGAGGACATTGACAAAAATAGTAAATCTAAATTTACTTAATACATTAATTAGAAAAATAATAAATTACAATATAAATTAATGAGAAGAAAAATAACCAATGGTAATACAAAAATGGCAAAAATAAGTAACAAAACTTATACAATAAGAATAAATATTGTGTAATGTTAAGTAGTGACACAGTAGCGACTACAATATGGTAACATAATCAAATTGATAATTATAAGAACAAAGATTAGAATATTTTCAATTTCTATATCAGTTACAATCAAATAAATGTTATTTTATAAGATGTCCAGCGAAAAGAAAATTTAAAGTTTACTGATATCACTGACAAAAGAATTTTAATTTTAAGACAAATAGATAGTAACAGATAAGCATTGCACACTTTATGATGATTAAAAATAAAAATAACCGTCGATTTCTTGGGAATGAGAGTTCAGTTAAGTTCAAAAACTGTTGAGTACAAATTAAATTATATATCGTGTTTTTGAAGGAGGCCTTTAAAGGCCTTTAGTCATTTCCCGCAAATCAATAAAAATGTTTGTTTAGATGCTAAACAATTTCTTATCTTGTGTGCATGCTAACCATATCTATTCAATATGGTTAGTTATTAATATTGTTTTGATTCTTTGTCATTTACTTTATCATGTTTTCCGGGAAAAGCGGACTTGAGCACTCTTTAGCAAGAAATCGACAAAAATATAAAAGAGACAGTAAAAGTGAAATTAATTACGAAAACAACTAGGTACAAATAGTTTTCATCAATAATTTGAAATAATATTACACTACAATCAGTACTTAGTAAGTTTGAGTTTTGTAAATTGTATGGCAAAAATATTAGAGGCTAAGCCTACATGCCTTGGAAAATAATAGAGCTTTTAATTGCTTCTTAAAAGAATTGACAGGACTGTGTTTAATGTTCTTTGGGAGATAGTTCCAAGCTCTCGTTACGCCTACGGTAAATGACTTGTTATAAAAATTAGAATAATGTTTTAGTATTTGTAATAATGATTTATCGAGTCTAGCGGATATAAGAGGCCTGAACCGACTTGTTATATGCGGTAGATGTTTTGTTTTCAGTAATTTGAATACTAGAGATAGGCAATGAAGCATCGTAATGTTTTAGATGGGTTTTAAAATGGGTATATTTAAAAAAATAAATACTTTAAATACAGATAAAGAAGATAACTAGTACAGTTTATTTTTGTCTGATTAGGCTAGTGAATGAACTTCATTGAAAGCAAATAGAAGCTCCATTTCATCTCTTGAACTTGAATTCTCTTCATTTTAAATGATATATGTAAATCATTCAAAAAGCTGGACAAATATCCAATAATAAGAAAGAGGTTGTATGCCTTATAACACTAGTTTATGGTCTTCAGCATCAGTTCAACGACTGTTTTCCTTTGCGGGTTTTGTATTTTCACTAACTCGGGGTTGATTGTCTGATGATTTGTTTGAAAAACTAGTCGTTTTTTTAAACCGCAAATTCCGTTTCTTTGAGTTAGATATATTTTTGATATCATTTTATATTTATAGTGTTTTTGTGAACGTATGTATAAGTGAGTGTGATTTAAATTTGAAAGTTTTTAGTTATTGTTCGAAAATTTCACTGTCTATTAGTAATTTATTGTAATTAACAATTACAATATCTAGTTGTAATAAAAAGTTATTATGCAAAATTATTGTATTTTGAGTATTTGAAGTATTTTAAATACGTATATATTTAGCAATTCCAAACATAATGTATTTTGAGTATGTATTTAAATACTTATTTGCAAAGTATTTTGGCGAAGTATTGAAATACTAAATTTAAAATATTTTGCCCAACCTTGCGCCCCTGATGGTGTTGACGAATCCCGCGAAGGGGAGAAGTGATAATTTAGCGCTAAATTAGTTTGTCTCGAACCTTTTCAATTATATGAAAGCGTACTTTCTTCCCTATCCTCAAATCTAAAACTATTCTGAGACTCCGGTGCACAGGAAACATTTCTGCTAAGCTTCTCACACCGTTTGTGCTTCGAAATGTGCCGTAAGAAATCACAAAAAATATTAATTTTAAAGTGCCTCACTTCTTCAATACAATATCCAAAAAATTAAAATTAATAAATTTACCACAACTTGAAACCAAAATAAAGATAAGTAAACGAAATTACATTTAACTTTGACGTGATTAAAACCATAAGTATCAAAACCAACACAACAAAACAAACAAACACAAGTAAACAACAGGATCGCGAACTTTCTGAGCACAGTATGATACAACAACCGAAGCTCTTAACCTCGGACGCGCTATAGTAAGAACTAGGAAAACCCGGCAGACGTTGTTCTGCCCTTCATCTCCCTCTTTCCCCTTCAATCACCCTCTCACTCTCTCTCCCTCACCCCTCGCCTGTCTGCATCTGCCGCTCCCTGTCCTCATTCACATTTAATTGCAAATTCTGCACATCTCTGAGCAGGAAGCGCTGGACCAGCAAAAATTTAATAGAATGTTCAAGAAGATTTTATCCTGTAGATTACGGTGTGAGAAACGTTTCTTTAAGGTTTAGGCCTCAAAATTTTAGTTTCTAAGGCCGTAGAATGCATTCTTTAGGAGTTATTTAACGATACAGATTGAAACTCCTACCGAATGTGTTGCGGGTGGCATTTGACGTAAATATTTAGTTTTGTTCTACAGCGCCCTGTAGTGGACTTACAACAGATTTAACAGTACATAAACCTTCTCGGTGAGAAAACATGCAGAAGTGCCAACATTCATGGAGATTGATCTCACGGTGTCGGAATTTAGCTCTTATATATACCCATATGGGTAGACAGAGTCAAACGTTTTTGCCGTCAATATCTCTCTTTATATATATATATATATATATACATATATATATGTATATATTATATATATATAATATTATATTAGATTACCGCGCAGGAGGACTCGATGGCCACGAGCAAGCAGGGCACGATGCCGCAGCCGTGCATGACGATGCAGTTGATGGGGTCGCGCGACAGGATGTAGAAGCAGCGGCAGGCCTGCGCCAGCAGCGAGGGGCACTTGGTGGCGAGGAAGCCGCTCACCACCTGGATGACGCGCGTGCGCCCGAACTGGGCCAAGTTGTCGCGCACGTAGCAGCAGTTGCCGATGGCCGAGCACAGCTCGCGCCGCATCGCGTCGTCCCCGCTCTGCTCCGCAATGTGCGACAGGTGGCGCACGATGCCCTGCTCCGTCATCACGCGCAGGTTATCGTAGTCCAACGCCACCTGACAACGTGCGTTCACGGCGGCTTTTTTTAAAAAATAATACTAGGAAAACCCTAGGCAGACGTTGTTCTGCCCTTCATCTCTCTCTTTCCTCCTTCCATCTCCCTTTCTCATTGTCTCTCCTCCTTCCCTTACCCTGTTTGTATCTGTCTTTATCGGTAAAGCTCATAAAGCCCTACACTTCATTCTTAACCGCGAACGCGTTATAGTAAGAACTAGGAAAACCCGGCAGACGTTCTGCCCTTCATCTCCCTCTTTCCCCTCCCATTTCTTTTTGTCACTGTCTCGCCCTCCTTCCCTCACCCTGTATCGTCTGTCGCTCTCTGTCCCTCTGATTCACATTTACTTGCAGATTGTGCACGACTCTGAGCAGGGGAGATAATATCGGGATGCGCCGGACCAGCAAAAATGTAATAGAATGTTTGAGAAGAGCTCATTCTGTAGATCCCGATGTGAGAATCCAGTTTTATATAGAGAGAGGGACGGAGAGGAGACTGGCAGATGGACCCACAGGCTCATCCCTAACATTTCCAAATGGATAAGCCGCAAGCGTGGGTCCGTGACATACCATTTAACCCAGGTATTCACGAAGCATGGGTGCTTTAGAGCATACCTGGAGAAATTCAGAAAGACAGAAGACGCGGTATGCTTCTATTGCAGCCATGAACTAGATGACGCCGAACATACGGTATTCCACTGTCCGAGATGGGACACGCTAAGGCATCGTATGATAAGGGAGGTCGGGTGTAATGTCACACCAGAAAACATGGTGACACTAATGATCCACAAGGAGAAGTGGACAGTAATAGATAGATACATCACCACCATCCTCAAGAAGAGGGAAGAAGACGAAAGAAATAGGAACCAAATTTGAACTTGAAGAGTACCTCAAAGTACTATAGCTGGCACCACCCTGAAGTAATGTATAATTGCAGTTCTAGGGTGGAGAATGTCAGGCACATAAAATGTTAGTGGTTTTAATGAGTAGAATCGTCGCTATATGTGTTGTGGCTTTTTATTGTTCAGATGACGTTAACCGTATCATGAATAAATAAAGGAAAAAATAATTTTATTTCACTGAGAGAGAATGGGGGATAGATTCACAAACAAAAGAGGACTATACTGAGCAACATGAATGAAACCTGCCGACATTTTAAAGAAAAGTCTCTGCATCTAAAGATCAGATTTTCAAAGTTCGCTGAATTAAGACTGAAACACTGCATTTTACCAGGAGCTAACGGTACACATACAGTATGTGTTTGTGTATATCACGAAAACGTACGAGTAAAGTTAATGTTTGACGGAGGGGTCTCGCAAAGTTAACAGATGATGTTAAAGGATTGTCGGTACTACCTAACAAAAGTTATTTTTGACCCTTCAAGAGCTGACTGTCACTTTAAAAAGTGTGACAAATGTCCTGTACTAGAACGACTTAAAATGTTGCAGGAAACGTTTGAAGAGAGGATGATTGACAGAGTGACGTATCGGCAGTGGATTCACGTTGAACGATTCAAGTACATCATGATCCGATTACGACTCCCAAGAAGCTCCATGACTGGGCACAAAAACATACAAAACATTGTGTTTTTCTTCTTCACCAATGAAGATCATGAAGAAGAAAGAATTCACTTAAAAGTCGTAGAAATGCAGCAAAATGGCTACGTGGTACACGTTCGTTACATTCCTTTGTTCCTATTTGTGAAGATAAAGAAATAATTAAAACATGTTCCTTGAAAGAAAGTGCTCATATTATCCAAGTTATATAAAGATAAACTTAAAAAGTCGTAAATTTGATACAACTTAATATTTTATATGTTTTGGAATATTAACAAGAACTTTAAAATACATTGCTCAGTGAACATTTCCACTTATCTTCCTGTTGTGAAGCTAGTTCCCCCTGCGTTTCATTCGATAGCGGCACATACAACGGCGGGCGCATGAGGTTCTCGCGGCGCTATGAACGAGGTAAGATTTAAAAAATTCTCAAAAAATTATTTTAACAGAAGCCATTTTGAAACTTCGCAGTCCTTTAGAAGAAAGTATAAACTTTCTTTTCATTTGTTTTCAGATTTTTAATTCGTGGTAAAATTAATAATTTTATAAATAAAAATATATAAACAAAAAATTAACAATAAAATAAAATTTTATAAACAATAAGATAAATTTCATGAAAGGAACAGATATAAGATTTGATTTAAGAGGAACTCAAAACCGAGATTTTCAAATGATTTTGAGATACAAAATATTATACATGTCAGTGCGTATGCACTTACGGAAAATAAAAAAAAATAAAATGACGAAAATATAAGTATTTGAGCAAAACTAAAAAATATGTGTTGTATAGTTTGTTTTCATGAACCTGTAAAAAAATAATCAGAAAGATATGAGACATCGAGGTCAATTTTCCTTCAAATTCGTCCGATTTTGCGTGGAATGACCCAACTGGATTTATCCACTTTTTCAGGGTTCTGTAATAAGAATTTTTCTGCCGAAAATTCGCCGTGTTACGCGCAGCATTTCATAACTTTCTACTCCGTAGGGAGAAAGTAAAACTGCTTTGTAAATCACCTCCCCGACGACGGCGAGCGCCGCAGTGAGGACCGCCACGTCCGATCTGCTGAGCAGTTTCACGAGCAGCTCCAGGGCGCCCGTCAGCTCCCGGATGACCTCCCCCGAGTTTTTGGCGCGGGTGACCGTTGGCTTGATCGCCCACAGTGCCTCGATCAGCACTTCCCTATGCTTGTTCCGCAGCAGCGACCATAACAGACGAACTCCATCCTGATCTTCGATTATCTCCATTCCCTGAAAGAAAAATACCCACAGAGGAATTTGAAACGGAAATAAATATTATAGTCCTTAAACATTTGTTAACCCTACTAAGCATCATTACATAGGCGTAGCCTAACAGAATACTTTGGGTAAATATAAAGAAAAACTCGTTTTTACAATGAAACACTGAATTTAAAGGATTGAACATGTATGATATGGAGTTACGAAATTCATTTTTAAGGTTTTTATAGATACACCTAAATGACTTGATTCTCACAGCCGACACTTGCTTCGTGCTGTACACATGGCTTTTAAGAAGCGTCTGCAGACGTACCTCGTCTTGCGACCTGTGTTATTATCGCAATTGTCTCATTATTATTGGTAAATGTTCAGAATAAAACCTAAATGCTACAAGACAAGGAGTTTGTATTCATTATTTTCAGTATTAGCCAATATAGGGCCAAAAATATCACTGATGTAACTACACAAGCGTAGTCTACTGGACGACACGT
This sequence comes from Acheta domesticus, assembly GCA_031308135.1. Lineage (NCBI taxonomy): Eukaryota > Metazoa > Arthropoda > Insecta > Orthoptera > Gryllidae > Acheta > Acheta domesticus. Next base: position 153,400,156 of record JAHLJT010009419.1, read on the forward strand.
TTAAAATGGCGTATACAGGAAATAGGCACGCGCACAACAATGCGTGTATTTCACTGGTCAGCCACCCAACGAAGATACATAGAGTTTAAGAAACGGGAAGGGAAGTGGTGGGGGAAACTTTCAGCACTAATTGCATAGTCTCACTGACGACACCTTTGTAATGTAGGGTTAATTCTATATACTATCATTTTAATGTTATTGAATGGATCTGGAATGACCTGATGACTTGAGGTCTCAAAACCTATCTTCAGTACTAATACACTTTAGAAATTCCGTGGTGGCAGCCCGTTCAGACAGTTATCCCGAAATCGGCTGAACTGACATAGGCGCATCAGAAAAACCTTACATTACATACTCACAACGTACAATTTCTGAACGAAGGAATCGAATAGGTTACTCAGGAATTCTGTGGAGAACATTTGTTACGTCTCGTAAATATTGTTAGCAGCAAGTACCATTAAAATGATATTAAAATAGTTTAAATCAGCAAAACACGCATTAAAATGACGAAAAAAAGTAAAAACGTCTTACTAATGGAAATAGACAAAAAAGTGCAAAAAATTACTTATAAAATGCATCATTTTCTTTTGTCACAACATAATATTAATTTCTATAATAAACGGCATTTTTCTAAAGTGAAAAGAAAACAAATGACATTTTATTAAAATTCGCCCCTACTCATTCGGAATCCAAAAATATGTATTTCCGTCAAAATCTCTATTTTTAAACATTACAAGTAAATCAAAAGGTTTCGAAGGTTTTGCGAATGTGATGAAACGGCCATCGTATAATACAGACAAATTCGATCTATAAGTTTGTGATGCATTACAAAATTGTGTGAATAGATAACTGTAAATGTTAATGTTTTTTTAATATCAGGCGGATGAACATGCTTTCTGTTCCAATCAACGGTTTACTTTCGTAAGCAAACATATTGTAAATCGAAGTAATATTTGGAAGAGATTCTTTTTTGTCGCATATCGTCTCCTGTATTATTTCAGTAGTATACCTTTGGGTTCCGGCTCTCACACGCAACCAATCTTTATAAATGAGGGCTCTAAAGAAAGAGAATTTTACGGAGACTTGACGAATTCCACTTTGACTTTCAAAATATTTATGATTTCTTTAAAAAAAAGTATCAAAATATTCATGTAAAATGCAGCCCGCATCACATGTCAATCTATATCGGCAAATAACTCATAAACAAAGCGTTTTGGAGCCTTAAAAAGTAAAATTTTGAGGCCAAATGTCTCAAAGAAACGTTTTTCACACCATAATCTACAAGACGAGACATTTCCCGATCCATTCAACTAACTTTTCGGTTCCACGCTTCAATACTATCAAGGCCACCTCAATATTTCAGCCCTTCCTGCTGGTAGTAATGTTTACACACTGGTAGCTTCCTGCTGGTAGCGCACGCTTAGAAGGCTTAGATTCGACAATCTTTGTTTACGCTTCCTGTTAACACCGTAGTTTGTGCAGTCACACGAGGTTTATTTGCATATTCATTAATTCAAGATTTGCTCTCCAGCAACAACTAGAAGTACTATTATAGTTGCTTGATACCTATGAAGATTGTGTCTTTGCGTGTAGTGAAACCAATCAACTAACGTTTTATCGGTGTCTGTAAGTGCTGTTTACCTAATTGAGGAGGGATGTTTGTGCAGAGAGAAGAGTGAAGACTGTGTTTATTTATTTATTTAGTCAAAAAACAGTAAAAACTGTATATGACGTGTGGGGAAAGAAATTTATCTGCGCACATTTTCTTGAGGGCCAGAATTTTATTAAAAAAAAAGGATTATAGATTATATTATTTTTTTATATTAATACAGTAAACTTTTTTTTATTTTTACCTTTGTGTTATACCTGTACCAGTATTTTCGTTATCATTCGATGAAATTTTAAAGTCAACGGGTTCAGACACATAGCTTTCTCAAAAGTAAAAAGCTTTTCTAATATTTTTGTGACTCACGAGAAGCTAAAAGTTAGCTGTCAAAGAATACTGAATAATTACTACAAATGTTGTATTTAAGGAAGTACTATGAATTGTTCCAAGAAAACTCTCCATGATACTGAATAAATATTTATTGAAAATTTATTTTAAACATCAATTGCATTGTTTTTATTTTATTTGATATTGTGTTAGTACATTGCAACTTACCTTTATATATTTTTAAACAAATAAACACGTTTCGTTATCTACTTCCCCTCTTAAAATGGAAATATAAGGATAGGGATCTAACATAGGGTCTAACATGTGAGAGTTCTCGCACGGGTACGCGGAGGTAGTAGGGGAAAACTTGTGTATGGCACAACACAAAGAACAAACGTTTTAAATTAGCTAAAGTAAAATAGCTTTAAATAAATGAAAAACAAAAATCAAATCGCGCTGGCCTACAATACTACGTGAATTAATTAAAAAAGCAAGTAAATTTAAAATTATAGAAAGAATAGAAGTTACTCGACAACTGCCAACATTCGCAGTCCAAAGGCACGATTTAAATGTTGGTGGTGTCTGGAAGTATGTACATCAACGCCCAGCTGCAAACTCATATTGTAAATAATACACCGTTTGATATTAAACTCAAGGTGTCGGTTCGTTAAGATATTCAATATGCAAACATCGTTTGAGTAACATTCCCATGTACCGAAGTGAAGTCTAAGCCTACTAAATTGTTTCCAATGGTAACAAATTGTATTTAGTACTGAAAGGTCAAAATATTAGTTTTTCTACTCCCGTTGTATAATGCTGTCATTGGTTGGCTGCAACCAGTTGCATAATGATAGCCATTTCGATACAGTTTTCATAATGATACAGGTTCTTGACCAATAACTGAGACGCTTACAAACCAAGTATTGGCACTTCATTAATTATTAAGAATCGGTGCAGTAAATGTTTCGTTCGAGTGTGTACATTAAAATTGCATTTAATATTATATTATACAACTCAGTTTTAATTTCTTTTATCAGTAGTACTTTTTACATGACAATTTATTTAAAATAAATTAGATCGTAATTTCACTTCAATCCTATTTGACTAGCGCAGTGGTTGTTATTGCAGAGAACATTTGAGTGACGTTATGATCTGAACACAACCCGTTTTGTGTTATTTGCTGCTGCCGTGTGGTTGTTCTTAAAAACAGGCCAATTCTTTAGTTTAAAATGTTTAGTGAATGGTAGTTCTTTCTGGTGGTGTTGACGTTTCCATAAATGAGAGAAAATGCGAAAATGGTGACGTCGGAATATTATTGCCGCAACCTTTGTAATCGCTCGCAAGCGCTGTGGTAAAACAAAGCCAACTGCGGGTGTAGGGTAAAGAGGTGCCCGCTAGGTGGCCTTGGCTGACTCTTGCATGTCGACTGCCACGAAACGATTCAGTGGAGACGTTTAACTTATAAAAGTTACCATAAGTCGTAGAAAAAGTACCGTATGAAACTCGATGTAATGGGTATTAATACACTCGTGTGAAGTTTACGATACTCGCTCGTACCTCGCTCGTATCGTAATATCACACTCGTGTATTAATTAAATACTCATCATTACATCATCGTTTCATAATGTACTATTATTTTTTGGCTCGGAATTGCTTTTCTTGAGGTACGTAAGAACGCTGAAAATAATACGATACTTTTTAATACACAAATAATTTTTCAATTTTCGCACCCCAGCAAGCTGGCACCCTGAACTCTCCAACAACCCCTCTGTTCCTCATAACAAATCAAGGAAATTCAAATAATATTGCAAAGAGTAGGGTTGTGCTTGCTCGGTCGGTATTTACGCACTACTTTGCTTTGCTTTCAGAAGAGTAAAAACCTTTTCTATTATGTTTATGACTATCAAGGAAAGCGAAAAGTTAACTCCCAAGGAGGAGTGAATAATTTGTTCAAAGTTGTTTTTAATGAATTGTTCCGAGAACGTCTATCTATAATGCTGAATAAACTTTTATGGAAAATTTGTTTCCAACATCAATTGTATTGTTATTTTTGTTTGATATTCTGCAAGTGCATTAGAAGTTACATTTATACATTAAAAAATAAACATTTTTCATTAACAACTTTCCTTCTTAATTGAAAGGATAGACAAATGGATAGGGAAAGGGTTGGTTTTAACATGCGAGACGGGTTCTCGCACGGGTACGCTATTGTTTCATATCTTTGCAAATGCTCAACCAACTTGAACTACAGCTGAAGTAAGAACGTTTAATGCTGATTGATTATTTCGGCAAAAGATTTGCAGGCAAATGTTCTATAGGAGTCGCATTGTAATCTTTTGAGAAGTTTGCTGGTAATTTTGATACAGAAACCACACACCACAAACGTATGAATGTCTCCTTATGGCGATGGTACCTGTGGGTACGTAGATAATGTTCAAGAAATACCTCAGAATTCAGTGCTATTCTTCCTAGGCATTGTGCAGCTCGTGCCACAAGATCCATATTTGAATCGAGGAGCATCGACACAATCTTCGGCACCACCCCTGTCTTCACGATCGCGTTTCGAGACGACTCCGTCTTGGCCATTTCCGCCAAACCCCCAACGGCGTAGGTCTTCACCGCTGCGTTGACGTCATCAATAAAGCTGGCACGAAAATAAAAATAAGCGTCATCCACAAATAGTGAATTATTTCGTATGTATGGAAAGCTTGACCTAAGGTGCAAACATGGAGGGTACTTCAAACTGGGGACTGGGTTGTGACGAAAGATGCTCGTGTTTACCCGGAGAGTAGGTAAAACGGAAAGGGCCAAATTTCCACTTCTCCCAAGCGTTTGTAAACAATACAGATTGTCTCATAGATGCATTTGAAGAGTTTATATGAGGGTTGGGCCAGAAGTCATGGAAAATGTTTCTAAAAGAAATATCGGATCACATAATTTTATTTGTTGCGTGAAAAGAATACAGTAGTAGTGTGTTTACAACAGATGGTACTTTGAGAGTCTGTATTAGCAAAGAGAGCAATGTGAAATCAATTGCTAACTGATTCAATCACCGCGCGAGATGAATGCCCCTTTGAGCAACTCTCCTACATCAACAAGTTGTTCTCCGTAAAATAAATGCCCTAGGATGTCACAGGAAATTGATGGAAGCTGTTGGCAATAACGTCCCTCCACGCCGGACATTCGCGAGATAGCCAACAGAGTTTAAGCGAGGATGCGTAGCAACCTGTGATCAGCAACGCACGGGATGACTTGTGATTTAATGGACCGATGTGGCACGTGCGGTAATTGAACAGAGGAGAGAGGCAGACGGACAGAGAACATTGGAGAGAGGCAGAGGATGGACGCTTCTGGAAACAAAAGTGAAATCAAATAATACACTCGCAGGTTGTTCCGTGCGTTGCTGATCACAGATTGCTACGCGTCTTCGCTTAAACTATTTCTGGCAATCTCACTATTGTTTGGCAGAGTGTACTTTGCTGGCAGTCTAGAACAATGGACAAATGAATTCGCTTTGTCATATATCAAATTAACGCTAGCTACGTAAATACCCCAACACTCGTATAAAATTATATTTAGTATCATGCATATTTAGAAGCATAAGGCTACCAAAATAATATTTCAGGGTTACTACAATCAGGGACGGATCTAAATGGAGGAAGAATGTACTCCCTATTAGACTTTGCCAATGTATACATTCCCTTTATTATTAATAACTATCCCAATTGATTCCAAATTAGATTTCATCCTGATCTCTCTTCTCCGACAGTATTTCCTTAGATCAATGGTGTATAATGATGAAAATTTATGAGGATGGGCAATTTGGCAATTGTACGGCCCTATGTTGACAGTGACGACATAATGAGGAACGAAGGGAGGAAGAAAAGATAACTCGCAATCTGTGGCCCGTTGTACAGGACGCTGCATTGGCATTCGTCTGGAAGTGAACATTGAAGAAACAGAAGTCACCAATCACGTACCTGTCCTATGAACTCGATTCCGGTAGCTGCCGAAGTACTAGACGAGATATTTATTTGTGAATAGCCTTACGATATAAAAAATATTTAAAGTTAAACTGTCAAAATGTTAAACATTGGCAGAAAAAATACTTGTCATTCCATATACCCTCTCCTTAGGCAATTTCTGGATCCGGGGATGAACACCCCTGCCAGCAGAGTCTAGAGCAATGGACAAATGAATTCACCCTATAAAAACATGTCTGTCGTGAATAGACTGATCAGCAGACTGAGAAGATAATTGATATGATGGGGTTATACGTAAATAATTCTCTAATGTGAAGTTGGATAATCAGAAAGCAGATAAAATAAACATTTAAGAATCAAGAAAGTAATTAATAGATCAAACAGACAATACAATGCGGGCATATGATTAGGTACTTTCTGTGTGTTGCATGTGACTATCATTTTGAGGAAGATAGGTAGTTGTTGTCAGCGCGGTGCGAGGATCTCGCCGTATGAGGATGCCTGGTTTTCCCCTACAAGGGATCCCACATCAACCAGGGTACAGCCCCAGCCGGGACAAGCTCTAAGCTCCCGACCGGTCATCCGGCATGTGTGGTAGTGTAGTGCATGTTAAGTGTGTCTGTAAGGGGAGAGGATAGGCCAAGGAAGAGGTAGGAAAGGCCGCGGTTCATGGCTCGTTTGTTGGGGTACTGCTCGGACATTCGCTGGTGTTGATCGGAGAAACCTATCAGAGCAGCCAGCCGGAAGGAAAAACTACCTATCAGAGCAGCCAGCCGCTAGAATTCTCCTCCGATCAGCGACTGAATTCAACCTAGCTGTCAAGCTAGTGTCAAAAATCCGGCCACCTCTAGGAGCTCCCGGCCAGAGGCACTGCAGTGACATCAGTTGATGCCCTGAGCCAACTTCCCCGGTCTCACCGTATGAGGAGCGCGATGGCGCCCAGTTCTTGGTAGCCGTCCACGTTCTCCACCGCGACGGCGCTCTTCCAGAAGGCGCCGAGCGGTGCGGCCGCCCAGCTCAGGTCACCGTCCTTCGCATTGGCCAGCCCGTCCCTCAGCAGGCGCACCACCACCTCCAGGCCGCCGTGCTTGCGCACCATGTGGCGCACCATCTCGCAGCCGTCCGCCGCGCGCATGAGCGCATTCGCCGAGGACCACGTCAGCCGCTCGTCGCCCTTCTGCGCTCACACAAACACGCTCCCGCTCACTAAAGCATCCACTGCTGGTGCGAATGTCGTGGTGTTCTTGGTGGCGGTGTAAGTGGTTGTGGTGTAGTCCTCTGCGAGCATTAGCGTTTATGTTGAGGACCACGGCAGCTGCGCGGCGCCCTTCTGCGCTTACACACACTCACGTTCTTACTTACTTCTGTATCCGCTGCTTTGGGGGTTGTCGTAGTGTTTTTGGTGTAGGTGTTAGTGATTGTGATGGTGTCCACTGCGCGTATCCTATGGTGAGAATACGTCAGCCGCGGGTAGTCCTGCATTCACACACTCACGCTCTTGCTTACTACCACAATTGTTTTCGATGGTTTCTTACAACTACAAAATTAAAGATACAGAGATATTCTTCAAATGAACTTTTTCTCCAAAATTATTGATGTCTTGCACATATTTATTTTCCCGTATGTACGTACACACACAATAATATAGGTCCCTACCTAGTATAGAGATAGTTATGTAATGCTACAGAAAATTGATTTTGATATTTTAACGCAATTGTACATTTTAGGGTCTGCTGATACCTAAAAACTGATTTTTCAGAACGTCCACCCAACTGCCAGTTTGCTCTTCTATCAGTCCGTCTGAAATCAACTCTGGCCTATTCGTACGATTTTTGCGTCAAATTTAACAATTCTATTCTATCTGATTCAACTCAAACCTCTCAATTTGAAAATAATGCTTTAATTTTGTGGATGCGCAGCATTCACATTTGCTTGACTTATCATTCCGGGCCACTCAAGTGATGAGGTCATTAACGCCGCAGGTGCAGTGCATGCTTTTTCGCAAGTGAAAGGTGTTGGTGGTGGGATGGGGATGGGCAAGGAAGATGGCGGGAGGTTTCCGCGCTTGATGGCGAAATCTGACGCCAACCTACGTTAGTCCATGGGGTTTCCGCAACCAGGTATCTCCCACCAGAGGGAGATCCGGAACAAGCTCCCGACTGGTCCCGCGACATGTATGGTAGTGAAGTGATATGTATGTGTAAGTAGGGGTGAGGGTGCAACAAGGAAGACGAAGGAAAGATCCCATGCATTCCGTTCGTTGGGGGTATTGAACTGGCATTCGCCTGATGTTAATCGGAGCATAGCCCGCTAATATACCTAATAATCGCGGCACTTCGCCGAACCTTATGGAAGATATTGAACTGACGGAGTTTCACATGGCGGTCGCAGAAGCGCTGGTCGCCGACCATTCGAGAGGCCTTTGGGCCGCTTTAATACATGAGGAAATGTCCGCTTTTCGGGAGATGTTCACTTACTGATCAGTGAGTGAACTCATAAGAGGCATTGCAAACTCATACTGTTGGTAATATTAAAACTAGTAGTGCTACAAAATGGCATAGACTTTACCGCATTAGTTTTCTATTTTCTTTGGTCTTGACTTGGTCTGGACTTGACCCATACTCTTGCCAGCTGCCATCTATCGCCGCCCAAAGATAACTTTTTTTGAAATTTTCTTAACTTTTCGGTTTCTTAATAGTAGAACGGAAATATTATTTTAAGAATATTAAATAACAGTAAAACCTTGTCCTAAATGAAATTTTCCATGAAAAATTTTGAGCAGTTTTTAAGAAAATGACGTTTAAGAGCTACTGTAAATGCGAAATTTGAAGCTCTTTTTACATGAATCTTTTGTGATTTCGAATAACTTCATAATAAGTAATTTTAGTCTAACACTAGAACGCCCAGAGGCGTCATTTCGACTCTTGGCGATATTTATGTTCTTGTACTTTACATAAAGCCCACCGGATATTTTCAAAACTTTCTCAAAACCGGATCCAATTTTTTTCTTTAAACTTCTTGTAAGAAGAGTAAAATACGCTTATAAAGGTGACATAGATCCGATTTTCATGGTTATCTCTGAATTTTCGAAAATTGCAAAATTTGAATTTTCTTCGGCCTCTTCCTACAACTATAAATTATAGATAGAGATTATTCCTCCAAATAAAACTTGTTCTCCATAGCGAGTTCATTTATTACAGCCAAGTACACTCTTTTGAAAATTTTAATAGTTTTGACGCAATATTGCGTGCAATATGTGCAATTTTAACAAATTACAAAAACAAGATTTTCTCAAAAACAGCGCGATATTTTTTTTTAACTTCTGTAAGGAATAGTGCTAAATGTCTCCTGCAGAGTGACATAAATATCAGCTTGCTTCAATATTTTGTTTTATATTTAAAATTACAAAAACATATTTTTTGACTTATCACTCACGTTTTTAATATTTACATTAGCGGCGATTTGTTCACATTATTTTATTAATGAGTTCATGTGCACTCATTAATAAATTTAAGTACAGTTTCTGGAGAACTCAACCATTTTCTGTGAAAAGTAGCTCAAAATTCCGCATTTTCAGAAACACTCAAACCCCATTTTCTCATAAATGGCTTCTTTTTTTTTCTTCAAACTTTTGGAACGGATAGTGCTAATTGTACTCTTTAATATGACATAAAGTTCATTTTGGGATATTTTTTGTTTTTTCAAAAATTACACAAATGTAACGTTTTTGAAAGGTTTCTCAAATCCTTAACATGCACTATACCAGCAATTTGTAAACACTATTGTATTTGTGAGTTAATGTGTTTCAAATGACTTCCAATGAAGTTCTTCGAAAACGCAAAGCTTTTCTTAAATTTCGAATATACAATAGCGGTTAAATGCCATTTTCTAAAAAAATGCGGATGTAATGCCGATCTCCATATATTTGCTTGCTACAGCCGATCGAGGAATGGTCGACGAAGAGAGCGCCAGCGGTCAGTCGCGGAACTTTTAGCCATAACAAAAAGCAGGCCGGTGCGCCGAGGCTTTAATGCATACCAGCGAGCTATGATTGGAGTCACCATGGGAAAATTGCGATCAGAGAAGTCGGCAGGTAGAATTATCCTCCAGACAGCGGAGGAATTCGACCTAGCTAAGTAGCTAATTTCGAAACGCCTGCCACCGCCGAAACTCGAACTTAAGGTCCTGCCGGTCAGAGACACAGCAGTGACATCAATTGAGCCACCTAAGCCGGTCAGTGTCATGTGCCATGTCTTTGCACTTACGCTCTCTATGCAATCAGTGTGGACTATTGTGGGCTTCTATGGGCTGAGCGGTGTGCTAAAACCGACTGCACCTGGCACGTGGAGGTCCCGAGCGACGCTAGGTCGGATTCACTTAAGACCACGTGCCGTTTCTTTTTCAAGGAGTAAAAAAAAGCATTTTCTAAGGAAAACTATGATTGGAAGGCGAATTTTATTAATAATTTATTTACTGTCTCATTACTCCTATTAATTTGTTTCAATTCACAATTGACGGAGATGACATATTGTATTACTCCATTTAATTACGTCAACAACACCGCGTCAGAATTCCAGACTTCAATTCACGTTGAAAATAATTATAATTTCATGTAATTCGACCAGTATATAAGGAAAACAATACATTGATAAAACACTCGAATAGAAAATACGGAAAAGAAATTTCAAAAAATACTTACTCCCATGTTATCGAGAAGCACTCCCACAAGTCCCTCTGTCTCAATGGCTAATTGAAACAGAACCAATCTTGAACACTCTGAGAGAATTCCTGAAATGGAATGGAAACTCTGCTATTGCCTGATAGCAATACCGTTGATACAACTGGCAGGATTCCTGTCTTCAGCATCACCATTTTGTTTTTGTTGAATCGTGAAAGCACCCACAGGGCATCGGCTGCACACCGGCAGACGGTAAACCAGGTTTCGCTCCACTGGCTGCAGGCTTTCCTCAGAGGCTACTAAAATATCTTTGCTGACATTCAAATGTGAAATTAAGATAGGAATGCCGCCAACTCTGCGAAGAGCTTTGGATGCTCTTCGTAAATGCCCTACGTTGCTCAAAATAGATGCTGCGCTTTCCATGATGTCTAACGAGTTTTCCTTCAAACGGTCCACGCAAATCGGAACTATTCCGAGATTGACTGTGGCTACAGCCACATTTCTATCCTTAGTTATCTTCCGAAGAAGCAATAACGCTCCCGCTCGACAACGTAGGTGGTTGACCTCACACATGTTCACAAGTTTCTCTAAGCTGTCTTCTTCACACACCGCAGAGAGATTTAATGGGTTAGTAGATCATATTCCTGCATGCTAGAGAGGGCTGCAACACAGGCACCTTGGCGACCTTGGCTCAGGAACCTCGTGGCCTTCACAATGGCAAAGTAATCCGCTGGCATGTCTGAGATGCGCCGAGGTTTTTTCTATGGCGCGCATACCCAATGTCATATCTACGTCGGATCCCTCATCTGAAGACGATTCACTGCCAGACAAATACGCTTTCACAGTCACTATTCGCCGTTCGATGGCTAATAAACTACTACTGTATCTCGACGACATTTCGAATTTTTTTTAAGAAAAACCTTGACACAAAATATTAAACGCGCTTTATAATAAATATTTATTTGTTACCTGGTGACGTGTTTTCCTTTCAACTTCATTTTTTATTTTGTGTTTTCGCATCAAACATATAATGCTAAATTTTACGTTTGCAGTTTCTTACTAGTGGCATGTGGGATTTTCTACTTATGTTTTCAGTCATTTGTATCATTCTGAAATTCTTGGAATTAGTGTGACAGCTAAAGAGAAATTATATCAAGTATTAACTTAAAATCCTTATTTGAAATTTCTTAAAAATGTAAAAATAGATATTCATAATTCGAGTGGTAAAAGTAATATTTTATTTTGCTTACAGGAAATATGGCGACACGAGTCCGATAGACCGAGCAAAATGAAATCACTTTTTACCTCGTGTGTCAATACACTATTTTTTAGACAGCCTTACTGACTTTCATTTTATTTTAATATACAGGTACAAATCACTTAATTCAGCAATAACCGCGCAACGTTTATTCACTGATGACCTTGCTTTCCCTTCTCAATGCTTTCCCTGCTCAAGCAAGCAACAGTTGAAGGCAAAAGCTCGCAGCAAACACTGACGACAACATTCCAAAATTAAAACTTCGTTGGCGCGAAATTGAAGCTAGTCAAAACTAGTCCCATAGTTTCTTTCAAAGCCGAGAACTTCTCTTCGAGTTTATTCTCAATAATATCTAAAGAAACGACTGAGGCAGGTCCAGATTCTTCAAGTGTGGAACCACAAACTTCTGAGATAGTTAAAAGGACGTATACAAGCGGGGTACGCAAAATTATCGAAAAATTATCGATTGCTTGTGTAATAGAATAGAGAAACAAGGTTTTGTTGTATCCTTTGAAAAACGCTTCAGATTTACTGGAGCTAGTCATTTACACAATGCGTAGAATAAAGATAACTAGTGGTGTTACAGAATGGCACAGACATTTTCATATTAGTTTCCTATTTCCTTTGGTTTCGGCTAGCTATATGGACTTGCAAATACTCTCTGCGAGCTGCCATCTATCGCCATTGAAAGTACATTTTTTTGACATTTTCCTAATTGTTCCGTTCCCTACAAGTAGAACGAAAATATTATTTTAAGAATATTAATAAACAGTAAAACCTTGTCCTAAATGGCAATTATCTTTGAAAAATTTTGGGCCGTTTTTAAGAAAATGCCGTTTAAGCGCCACTACTCGAAATTAGAAGCTCTTTTTCAGATGTATTTTTTGAGTTTTCTAAAACGTTTATTAGAAGTCATATCAAGCACATTAACTCTCAAATACAATAGTGTTCACCAATTGCTGGAACTGTGCATGATAACGGGGTGAGAGAACTTTCAAAAAAACTGTGTAATTTTGGGAAAATGGGCCCTAAAATGAACTTTACATGATACTAAACAGTGCAATTAGCACAGTCCGTTCGAAAAGTTTCAAGAAAAAAATTGGAGCCATTTACGAGGAAAATGGCGTTTGAGCTGAAAATCTGGAATTTCGAGCTCATTTTTAAAAGAAAACTTGAGATTTCGAGAAATTTTATATGACAATATTTAAAGAACATAAACTCATAAATGTAATACTGTGAACAAGTCGCCGCTAATGTAAATATTAACTACGAGAGAGAGAAGTCAAAAAAATACCCTTTTGCAATTTTTGAAAAAACGAAAGAATGTAGCAAACTGATGTTTGTATCATCTCGTAGAGTACATTTTGCACTATGCCTACTAAATGTTTAAACAAAAATTTTGGATCCGTTTTTGAGAAAGCCTTGTTTTTGTTCTTTTTAAAAGCAAATATTGCAATCAGTATTGCGTATTACAGAAATGTTCAACTACTTGTAGTTTTTCATTTCAACTACTTGTAATTTTTGAATTTTGTTTAATTACAAAAATTACATTTTGGTAATTTTTGAAGAAACAAAAGAATAGAGCAATATGGCGTTTATGTGGTCTTATAGAGTGCAATTCAGAACTATTCCTAACAAAATTTTAAAGAAACAATTTGGAGCCGTTTTTGAGAAAATCTTGTTTTCGTTATTGTTTAAAATTGATTGTATTGCACGTAATATTGTGCAAAAAACTGTGATTATGTATAAAAAGAGTTTAATGGAAGAACTAATTTTGGAGGACAACTTTCATTTGAAGGAAAAATCTCTAGGTTTAATTTTGTAGTTAGAGTATGACATCCAGCAAAAATTTCAAACTTTTGCCATTTTCAAAAATTCAAACTTAAACTGTGAAAATCGGACCAATGCCGTCTCTTTAAGTGAATTTTATTTTGTTCTTACAAGAAATGGAAATAAAAAATTTGCAGTCGTTTTTGGGAAAATTTTAAAATGTCTGGGGGGCTTTAAGTAAAGTACCCCCAAATTTTGAAGACTTTTTTCAAAATCGCGGCGCCTTGAGAGGAATCAGATCGACAGAGGAACATACTCCTGCCAGCTGCCATCTATCGCAGCCCAAAGTACATTATTTTGGACGTTTTATTAATTTTCCGGTTTCCTAATAGTAGAATGAAAACATTACTTTAAAAATATTAAAGAACAGTAAGACCTCGTCCTAAATGGCAATTTTCGTTGAACAATTTTGAGCTGTTTGTAAGAAAATGGCTTTTCAGCGCTTGACTGTAAATTCGAAATTGGTGCCTCTTTTTCACAGAAAATTCTGAGTTCTCAAAAAGCTTTAATAGAAGTCATTTGAAACACGTTAACTGGAACTGGATATTGGCATATTAATGGTGTGAGAGATGTTTCAAACAAATTACATTTGTGTAATTATTGAAATAACAAAAAAATACCCACCAAGTGGTGCTACAACAGCTTTCCCGCGTTACAGATGCAGCTACGTAGTATTGAAATATTGCACTTTCTGCGCTACTATCTTAGCTATTATTTCAAAACGTCCAATTCAACCAAGAAAGCGAACAACGTACTGTTTCCTTCGCAATGTTGTCAGAACTATGTGAATTCTACGACTGCATAAAAATATAATACAAAATGTTGTAAACTTCTAAGAGTATTAAAGAACACACAAAAACCTCGTCCTAAATGGCAATTTCCTTGGAAAAATTTGATGCCGTTTTAAAGAAAATGGCGTTTAAGCACTACTAAAAATGCGAAATTTGAAGCTCTTTTTCACAGAAAATTTTTGAGTTTGAAGTCATTTCAAGCACTTACATTTACAAATATAATAATGTTTACAAATTGCTGGAATGGTGCATATTAAAGATTTGACAAACTTTTCAAAAAAATTACATTTGTGTAATTTTTGAAAAAACAAAAAATATTCGAAAATGGACTTTGCGTCATATTAAGAGAGTACAACCAGCATTATCCGTTCCTAAAGTTTGAAGAAACAAAATGGAGCCATTTATGAGAAAATGGCGTTTGAGCGTTTCTGAAAATGCAGAATTTTGAGCTAGTTTTCATAGAAAAACGGTTGAGTTCTCGAGAAAATTTACTGAAAATTATTTAAAGCACATGCACTCATTAATAAATAATGTGAACAAATCGCCTCTAATGTAAATATTAACGACTGAAAACAATGTCAAACAAATTACATTTTTGCAATTTTTGAAAAAACACAAAAGTACAGCTTATGGCGTTTATGTTATTTCATAGAGTGCATTTAGCGCTATACCTAAGAAAAGTTCAAAGAAAAAACTTGCAGCTGGTTTTTGAGAAAATGTTAATTTTGTATTTTTTAAATTGCACATATTGCGCGAAAACTACTAAAATTTCCAAAAAAATGTACATGATCTTAAAGGAAGAACTCTCTACGAAGAACACATTTTATTTGAAGGAAAAATCTCTGTCTGCAATTTTGTAGTTGGAGACGCCGAATAAAGTTCAAACTTCGAATTTTCGAAAATTCAGAGTTAACTGTGAAAATCGGACCTACGCCAACTTAATAAGTGTATTTTACTCTATTCATACAAGAAATTTAAGAAAAAATTGGAGCCTTTTTTTTATTTTGAGAATGTCCAGGGCCTTCATGTAAGTACCCACCAAATTTAAAATGTCGGTATCAAATTCAAGAGGCCGTGAGACCAGTCAGATCGATTGGGGAGTATCAATGTTGGAGAAAATAGGCTGAACGGTTTAGTCGCTAGCGTTGTTCACAGACAAAAGGATGGTTGATGATTGATTGGTGATTCCGGGCGCCGCGTCAACTATAGAGGTCATTAGTCCCGTAAGTGTAGTGCGCGTTTCTTCGAGAAGTGGTGATGACGAGATCCCGGCGCCGACCTACCGTCGACTAGCGGGGTTTGTCCTCGGTATCAAGTACCCACAAAACAGGGATTCTGACTGCACCCACGTTAGAAGTTTTTTTCTTAATTTAGCTACTGGATATATCCAGTTAGAAGTTAAATAGTTTTTTTCCCTTACTGAACCTAAAGTGATATTAGAGAGTGTAAATTAGCTTGCCCATTCGAAGTTCGAAGAAAAAATTTGAGCCATTTAGAGAAAATGGCGTTTGAGCGTTTCTGAAAATACGGAATTTTCAACGCGTTTTTACAGAAACGTTCGAGTTCTGGATCCTGCCAGAACGCAGTTTACCCTCCACGGTAACCGTTCCATTCAATGCCTGGCCGCTCTGCTAGCGCAGAGCTACCGGCTTTCCAGACTGGTGCGGATCTAATCAACGCTCTACTGAAATCCGCTGCTCACATGCGCCGGGACAAGCCCCTCCTCTAGGTCCAGAAGTGTCGGGCCACTGCCATGGTAAATCCAAGTGCCCAACTAGGGGTTCTCAGGGCAGTACCTAGGAGGCTCGGGGCCCCCAACCCGTCTCCTCACTGCCTCCACCTTGGAGTTAACGACATGAGAGACGCCGGAACCTAGGCAATTCCGACAGGGAAGTTCATGCTCCCCGTATGGACTTATATACGTGGGTTTGAGGCCCGCTGCCCTGATGCACGAGGGCGCTTGCTGACGAGCCCCACGCCCGACCCCGCCTTAATGTCGCTGGCAAGTCACCTCCTCACTGCCTCCACCTTGAGACAAATGATGTGAGTTCCGCCGTCCGGGTCCGGGTGGTCGTTTACTAGTCACCGCCAGAAACCACGGCCACCTACGCAATCGTGATTCCCCGTGCAGAGAAACGCAAATAAATGAAAGAAATTTGTTTCCCGTTGATCTGAATATTCCAGCTCAACAGCTAGTTCATTCGCCGATAGATATGGCGAAATCATTCTACGAGTCGCCCCCCGTTGCTCACAGAAGACATCGCGCCTGACGGCTCAACCCAGTAACCCGATCGAGGCTACAATCAGCTGCTCCCA
Source organism: Acheta domesticus (assembly GCA_031308135.1). Lineage (NCBI taxonomy): Eukaryota > Metazoa > Arthropoda > Insecta > Orthoptera > Gryllidae > Acheta > Acheta domesticus. The sequence goes on from JAHLJT010009419.1 coordinate 153,416,945, forward strand.
CCACATGCCGATGACGTCATCATCAATGAGTGGAGCGGCTCTTCACAGCACCTCGGCACGGCAAGCATCGTGCCACAGAATCCCACACAAACCAGATGAGGATAACGTCATCATGAGTGACGTAATCCATATTCTCATCAGTATAACCGTGTCTCTACCATTGGACTGCTCGCCTACACCACTGCAAGAAATGATGGAACCAGCTCCAGACACCGGACGCTCATGTCTACTTGGAGCTACCATCTCCCTCAAATATCCTCCAACTCCCTCAAACTCAAAGGGAGGGCAAAACAAGATTTAAGCACTACCATAGACGCCCGTACACTCGAAAATCCGCGGGGAGGAAGCCGAATCACCGAGCTGGACTCTCTCTGACCATTTTCGATTCCCGGCAAAGCGGAGGCACACGTAGTTACGAGCGTGCGAGCGTCAGGAGTTTTGCATAGAATTGAATTGAATTGATGCCTTATTTTACGGGGCGAGACTCAGGCCATGAGGCCCCGCTCTTCCGTCTGACCACGCAAATTTCGCTACACTCCTTTTACCAACTAGCGGAGAAAGAAGGTATCTCGACGAAACAGGCGATTTGAATTCAACTCAGAGGCTTCATTTAGGCTTGATCTTTTACATACAAGTAAATATACTAAATGGGACAGCCGCTTTACTTCCCCTCCGAAGGAAGGCGAACGAAGGATTTTTTCGCCCTTAAAAATCCACGGCATCGATCGGGTTTGAACCCTCGAACTTGGGTATAGCAGTCTTGAGTGAGCGGTGACCCTTTGGCTTTGTTTTGGTACCTCCCCTCTTACACACGGGATAATACCACGGAATTGCACCTTGGAACGACCCGGCTTCCTTCTCTGTCATCTTTCTCGGACCACGGACATCGATCTAGCAAGCGCGAAGTATTTTCTTCGGAAGTGTCAGTATCAACAGATCATTACAAGAAATCCACATACAATACATGTACGTTACTTTACAGCGCATTGCCAAATGACATTAAACAATTAAAGTCGGTACACAAAAAGTTAAAAGTGAAATCTATCCTGTTGCATAACTGTTGTTGAGTAAATGCTGGGATGGCCCCTTGTTTTGCTTCTGGGCACAAATGTAGCTTCACTATGCGCACGTTTTGTTGAGCACTCATTTTGCTTGTAGTGGTAGGAGTAGAGTTGAGAGTGAGTTACTATTTTGTCAGCAATGCAGAAAAATCAAATCTGCAATTCGTTCACCGTTGCAAATACAAATGTTTTCGGTAAATCGGGAACGAAAAAGTCTAGTTTGTCAAAACGAAGTTGTCAACTTTTTCATGTCTCTTTTTTTCGCGCTTTAAAAAAATTGATTGTTTTTTTTATCATTTATTCATCTTTCAACCATCGTATTTATAGTTAAAATGTGGGGAAGGGAATCTGGAACTTAAGTAAACTTGCGCAAATAATCTTCTCTCCCATACGTCACATACATTTTTTACTGTTTTTTTGACCAAATAAATCAAATTAAATTAACTTTGGCTTCCGATAAACGCTCCCCCCGAGCCAGCGCCCTGACCTACGCACATATGGCATCCGGCCTTCCTTTCAACACTCAGCTATTGCCTCGCCGCCGCCGGCCCATCTGAATTTATTAGTTGTGTGTAAAACAAATGTTAGTTATTCAATACATACTCACTTGTCCTAATACACAATTGTAGGCCAATTCGTTTTTCTTGTAATCGGTTCTCAAAAAAGTTCTCAAAAGTTCATTTTTTTTAAAGAAATGAGTTGTTTTCGCCTAATTTTTGTTTAAAGTAAAGGCAATTTATTTTTTTCTCTCAAAATACGACGAAAATAATTTTTTTCTTCAATTCCCCCCCCCCCCCCCCCCGCATAGAACAAAAGACATTTCAAAATGACGGAAGTTTCATTTTGCTTGAACACGGAATTTTAAAACATTGTAAAAATTATAAATAATACGCGAATTGTAGCACTTGAAGTTGCATTCTACTATTAGGGGTCCAAGATATTGAGAAAATGTGAAAAAAATTAACATTATCAACTTGTATCTTTTTCAACAAGAGAATTCTTTTGTCAATTAGGTAGCAGCTGGGAAGGGGTGAGGGCAAAACCAAAAGCTAGCCCGGACGAAAGTGATAACGATACAAAATTGAGGAAGTCTGTGCCATTCTGTAGCACACCTATTTTCGGTACAGAAGACCAACACAACATGGATTCTAACTAGATAAAGAATTAAGAGGTAGTTAATTACTGCATTTTCTATTCTTGAGAACAAGAATTTCCCTGCTTCGGTAACTGGGACTCACAAAACTAGTTCTCCTGACGAAAAATTACCATTTTTTCCGTAGCATTGCAATGCTTGGTATGCAAGAAAGTAGAATACTATTGAAGTGTGTCTCATCTCACGTCACTAATGTCGGGTTAAGGAGGCTTTGTCAGGCAACAATGCATACTTCCCACGTTCATTTCTGTACCCAAAATATTATTTTGAAAGGAAATGTGACTTAAAATTTACATCTGATAATGTCATCTTCATAAAATGTGATTTATTTCTCATTTTCAGATTTAATATTTTTTTTCAAAATTCACATAAATATTTTATATTATAGGCAAATACTTGAAGTGCAAACATCTGCCAAAGTGATGTTTTGGTCATCAGTAGGAACGTGAAATTAAAGTAAGTAGAATTTAATGCTGCGCGTTGATTGCAAAATTGTTTCAGTAAATGGTAGAAAACAGTGAACAAAATGTGTATTTCTGCTGTTTTAATCATGCATTAGAATATTATGCTGAAAGTTAAAAAACATACTTCATCTTAATTTCAATATTTTTTTCATATCAATGAGATGCTATTTTGGTTTCTTTCAGATGTTGCTATGAGCACAAATTCTAAAAAGAGTATAAAAAGATGGATTTGGTGTGCATGAATCTATTATCTTAGCTTCTAAACATTTCAGTGACTGCAAAATCTTCAAGCTGTCATGCTGGTAAGCAAACAAAAGCACTGATTTGTTTCAGTCTGTACTGCAGCAGTTGCTGCACTGCAAGACCGTAGGAAATGTCTAATTACTAGTCTAATAACTATAAATATAGATTTTTCGGTACAAATCGATATACAATCTGGCCACACAATCTAAAAAGGAGTAGTTAGAAGTAAAAGTTAAACTTGTAGTGGAAACTCTGGGACTTACTGGAACTGGAAGACTTAAAATTTTAAACAGTAAGGCTCAATTCAAATACTTATTGAATTTTCTGATGGAATTTTGTCCTTTATTGTTGTTGTATCTCTTTTATTTCGAGAAGACCTATTGAAAGTTTTCATCGTAGAGTATTAAATGTCTTTTTGGTATAAGAAGAATTTACAAGTGAACTACAGACTTTATCTTAGCGTTTAAATCACTGAATTATCATAATTAAGAGCATGAATAGTAAGCAATGTTTTTAGCTGCAAAAAAACGATATGTTGTTTTCAAATGTGGACAATAATGGAACCAAAAGTTTAAAAATTGTCATCGTTATGCTGAACATCAAATAGGTAATTGCATAATTGCAAGAAGATATTTCACATTGTTCAATCATTATTATGGTTTCTACAAATTGTGTGCAAAAAGTGCGTATCTTATAACAGAAGAATATACTATTTAATTTTTTTCATGTTATACATTATATAATGAAGGTGATAGTACATATTTATTCAATCTATTATGACGAAATTAATTCAATAATATGTTTCAAAAATGCATGATTTTTAATAAAAATTGTAATATGCCGTTTTTAGATGTGTTAGATATAAATATTTCGATGGATAGACTGATATTAAATAATGATAATAAAAATAATAATAATAATAATAATAATAATGATAAAAATATTGTATTGATTAACACAGTTATTTACAATTTTTCTGATATCTCCAAGAAAATTGCATGCTTGTCAGAGAGATGCTCCGTTATACCATTCCATGCAAACTTCAACTTCATCAAGTACATACATATTCAGAACAATTCGAAAATACTGTACAAATTTCATATTACTAATGGATACTGCTAAAAGTCAATACTGTTATAAATATTACATTTAGTAATTACACTTTTTACGGTAATATAATAATTAACTTTAAAAAAGAATAATAAAAATAAATAATATTTAAATAATTGAAAATATATCAATAAAATTATCAACTTTTTCGGACATTAATTTAATCCATATTTACACACTTATATATCAATCATTGTTTCCGTTCATGTTTAATGGTTTTATTTATTTTGACTAAATTCAGGTGTAATTTTTTTTTTTTGGTGGGAAAATAATGAACATTTCGTAACATTTTCTCTAGACCCTATTTCAAACATCTTTTCGTCTTGTTAATTCCTTTTAGATCTCTATTTGTAGTATGAAAAGCCAAACGACGTTCAGACTCTAGCCAGAAATCCACACAGAGAAGGACCATTAGTAATAGCAAACTTCGTAAGTTTCCGCTTTTAAAAATTATTTTGCGAGAATCTTCTCTCACATTCCGTGGAGAAAATAACTATCAATTCTACTGCATTTTTCACTAGAAGTGGACTATTCGAAAATGTTTTGTATATAAGTATTCTCAGAAGCGTCTAATTCATTGCCTTTCATTTATTTAAAATTTGATAGGAATTTTTTTTCATTTCATTCCCATAATTCATATATTTTTGTTCTAATGTTTCATCTCCTATCATTTTTGTTTAAGTGATACGTTTAGATCATATTCATCAAGCACTCTTAATTCAATTGTTTTAATTCTCTATGCAATTTGACACAGGGTTGTTGTTCATCCGCCATTCAGTTTTGTGAAGAGTTTTACAAAAAATTATAACTTTTCGACTGTTTCTTTGGCCGTACTACAGAAACTACTTGGTGTTTAGTTTTGGTAATAAAACGATATACTGACTTTCTCAGATTTTTGTTGGGTCAGCGATTTGTAAACCTTTCAATTCAGGTCATTCCTGAAATGCATCAAACATCAATCCAAAATTAAGTTTACGTAAGTAATTTTATTTGTACAATGTAACGTTTTTGCTCTTTTTGAGTATATTGGATTCTTGGCAATCACGTCAACAACACTGCCGTAAATTGAAATTATTCTGTTTAAAGTTACTTTGCACCGTGGATCACAGAAGCTTTTGTTACGCGTCCTTTTTTGAGCTGGCGGCTGCGGCAGGGAGGTTCAAGGGATACTGCCCTCCCAAATAATTCACATTCATCTTTCCTTTCTTTTTATTTAGTATTTGATGTTAAAGTGATTGTTTGCCACCTTACACTCCGATTTCAGAATTCAAAAAGCCCGGCCTTTCATGTTTTCCTTCTTTGGTTAGGGGCATTCGTGATCTATCCCCTATTACAGTGTTGCCAAATATGATGTTACCGTAAGCTCGATGGTTTGGATTTGTGGAAATTCCAACATGGAATTTGCAAATGGCTGCTGTCTGCGGGTGGATCCAAGTTCGGTGACTTACTTGAGAAATGTTTTCTTGCAGGATGTTCAAAGCTACATACTGTTTTTGAACCCCATCTCCAAAAACCTTTCCTCCAATTCGCCTACATGATTAGATGTTAGTTTTAAAATTTCTGTAAATGTATATCTGAAGATACTATATATTTATATATTATGTTCCTTTTTAAAATGGTATATTAATGTCTTGTAGACAGTGATTGAAGTTTTTTTCATGTCAAAAAATTATTGGTTTCTCGTATATTAAATTTATCCATAATCTCCAGCTCCTTTTCCACAGCCCCTTCACTTCCCATTCAAGAATTTTGTGCCCCCCTCAATATTGATACTGGAGACGCCACTGCACTTTTGAATGGCTCGAAGTAGTCTGGTAAGGCCTCTTCCTCGCGGCGTTGGGAGTTGTCAGCTGGCTAGGGAACAAAGCGGCCGGCCGTGTCGCAAACCAGAGGAGACATCTACGCTTTCCACTGAGATTTTTATAAATGTTCTGAGAGTTCTTTTGCAATATTACTACACAAAATGTCTTCTACTGGCTACCATCCGCAATCTGACTTTATCACCAACTTACGTTATCAGCAACGAATACCTACATGAGGCGACGAATTTGTGGTTCGAAGCTCGTTTCGAATCTTATTTTCCCGTATACGTACGTAGACACACAGTAAAATACACAGTATAGAGAAAGTTATGCAATGCTGCGGGAAATCGATTTCGATATTTTAGGGCAAATACAGGTTTTGGAGTCTCCTGTTACCGAAAAAAGGGATTTTTTAAAAACATCCGTCGGTCTGTTCGTCGTCCGTCCGTCTCGCCGTCCGTCTCTCCGTCCGTCAGTCCGTCAATCTGTGACCAAAACCAGCGCCTAAACCATATGTACGATTTCTTCCAAAATTAATATTCCGCGGTCGATCTGGTTCCATTCGAGGCGCCGCAATTTTGAAAAACTTCCTTCAAACTTTGGGGGTACATTACATGAAGCCCCCCGAACATTTTCAAAATTTTCTCAGAAACAGCTCCAAACTTTTAAAATAATATTTTCGTTTTACTATTAGAAAATCGAAAAATTAAGAAAATGTCAAAAAATCTACTTTGGGCGGCGATAGATGGAAGGGAAGAGTATGTGGCCATTCCGAATAGCTAGTGGAGACCAACGGAAATAGAACACTAATATGGGAAAGTCTGTGCCATTCTGTAGCACCACTAGTTACTTTCACGTATACATACGTATATACGGAGTAATATGGTTTAGGGGATGTTATGTTATGTAATGCTGCGGAAAATCGATTTCGAGATTTCAATGGAAATACAGGTTTTGGGGTCCCCTGTTTACAAAAAAGTGGTTATTTCCAAAGCGTCCGTTAGACTATCTTTCTGCTTGTCCGTCTCTGAATACCACTAGCGCCTAAGGCATGCCTAGACTTTTGTTCAAATTGAAGAAACCCCTATCCATCAGGTTTGAGGCGAAGCTTTGAGATTTTGAAAAACATTCTTCAAAATTTCTACATGAAGCCCCAGTACAAATACATTAATTCACTCCTACACCACTGCACTTCACTGTACACTATTTACACTTCACTATACTCGCCAAGGCGCCAACTTTGCTCCAGTGTCCGTGGCGCCAGTCCTTTTTACATTTTCGTATACGTCCGTGTGTATATACGGAGTAATATGTGTAGTATAGGGAAAGTTATGTAATGCTGCGCGAAAAAATGGCCAATTTTCGCCAGAAAAAAATTCGTTGCCGGGAAGTGAAAACGAAAAAGTGGATAACTCCAGTTGCTAAATTAAGAAGAAAAATTCCCTAACACGTGGTGTAGCCAGAAACCCTTTTTTGTGGGTCCTTGATACCGAAAAACCAATTGAAAGGAAAACGTCCGTCTATCCGTCCATGAAAATTGCTAGCGCCTAAACCATACGTAAGATTTCTTCCACAATGGATATTCCCCAGTCGATCTGGTTCGAGTGAAATTTTTTCTTTAAATTTCTTGTAAGAACAGAGTAAAATGCACTAATTAAGGTGGCATAGGTCCCATTTTCACGATTAACTCTGAATTTTCAAAAATTGCAAAATTTTGAATTTTTGAAAATTGCAAAAGTTTTTTAATTGTATTCGACGTCTTCCTCCAACTACAAAAATGGAGATAGAGATTTTTCCTTCAAATAAAATTTGTTCTTCATAGTAAGTTTTTTTCTTTAAGGTCATGTAATTTTTTTTGAAAATTTTAGTACTTTCGCGCAATATTGCATGTAATATGTGCAATTTTAAAAAAAATACAAAAACAAGATTTTCTCAAAAAGACTCCAAATTTTTTATTTAACCTTTTGGTAGGGATAGTGCTAAATGTACCCGATGAGATGACATAAATTCCATATCTCAAACGTCGTAAATATTTACATTAGTGGCAATTTGTTTACATTATTATATTTACGATTTCATGTACTTTAAATAATGTCAAGTAAAGTTTCTCGAAAATCAACCGTTTTCTGTAAAAACTAGCTAAAAATTCCGCATTTTCTGAAAGGCTCAAACGCCATTTTCTCATAAATGGCTCCAAATTTTTTCTTCAACGTTTTGTAACTGATCGTGCTAATTGTACTGTTTAATATGACGTAAAGTTCATGTGGGGGTATTTTTTGTTGTTTTTTTTTTCAAAAATTATACAAATGTAGTTTTTTAAAATGATCTCTCACTTCTTTAATATACACATTACCAGCAATTTGTAAACATTGTATTTGTGAGTTAATTTGCTTCGAATGACTTCGAATAAATTTTTTTGAAAACTCAAAAAGTTTTTGTGAAAATGGGCTTCAAATTTTGCATTTTCAGTAGCGCCTAAACGCCATTTTCTTAAAAACGGGTACAAATTTTTAAAGGAAAATTGCCATTTAGGACGATATTTTTGAGTTCTTTAATATTTTTAAATTAATGTTTCCATTCTACCATTAGGAAACCGAAAAAAGAAAATGTCAAAAACATGTAGTTTAGGCGACGATAGATAGCAGCTGGCACGAGTATGTGACAATTCCGAATAGCTAGCCGAGACCGAAGGAAATAGAAAAATAATACGGGAACGTCTGTGCCATTCTGTAGCACCACTAGTTTCCCATTTCTTACCACGAAGCCTACTTCTGTTCTTCCAAGGCCATCTAGAATCGTATTTTAGAAGGCTTGAGCCAATGTGAATGTCACATGATCGGATGTCACACTTGATGGCTGTACATTTTTTTTTTGCATGTGCCCTTGTCAACGAGCTAGAATATTCTAGCTAATTTGCTCTTGTAGGATAAGTTTAGATGCGAACTGATGTTGTAATAATTCAGTATTAATTGTGTGCACGATTTCCTGCATAAAAAGATGTCCTTCGTCCAATATGTTCAAGTAAGCAAGGTATGTCTACTTCTAGTATTGAGTGATTTAAGTATGTAGTGCAATTATCAAATATTTTATGTAATATGTGTTGTAATATGTTTTGTTGCTTGCGAATTGTTGTGCCATGCTGTTGATCGAATTATGATATATTGACGCAACGCGTTTCAACTTTGAAATTTCCTAACAATCCTTCTCTGTGACAGAAGTGGGTAAAAACGTAAATACAAAAGAGTTAGTCCCCTCAAAGAACTTTCGTGTGTGTGTGTGTGTGTGTGTGTGTAAAACACTGACTCAAAATTTATTCTCTACCAGAACCAGGCAGTAAGGAGAGATGGCGTCGAGATTTACTTAACGAATATATCCGACTATAGTGAAAGATGCATACCCTTCTATATTAGTGAACAGCTCACTACTAGAAGACTCACCAAAAATGTTTCAGAAGTAGATAACAGAAAATTTATGAAGTTCCTGAAGCATGAAAATCAAATAACTTGATTGAAGGGCTTTGTGTAAGAGACAGCTGATTAATAGAAAACACAATTTGAAGTTGTGAACAAATGCTGCTCACACTAATAGAACATAGTACTTCATGTATGTCATTTTTTTAAATAAACACTGTACATTAGGAATGTACAGTGATAAGTATAATGGTTTCAAGAATGTAAGACGCAAGGTCACAAAACTGAGTTCAAAATAGGAAGTCATTAAAGTCAATTTAAAGCGTCCAAAACAATTTTTATATATTTCTAATGTGATATGTGTCCTTTGAATACACTCATAATGTCTTACATAATCTGCCAGAGTACTTTCTGAATAAAATATTGCTTTCCATCCTTCCTCTTCTTATTTTTGAGCAGCTTGAATTTTACTAACTTACCTTTGAAATACTTAAAATACTTACTGGTCCTTACAATATTATCAAGTATTATTAATAATCACTAATATAGCCATTAGAGAAATATCTGATAAATGAATTACTACTAGCCGTACTACTAACTTCCATATTAAAGTAGACAACTTGAAAGAAATAGAGCAGGAGAAATATAAATAGAGTTATCATGAAGGTTCTCAATCTCTTATGAGTATCAATGATGGTAGCAAAATTGTTTCATGAATTCTACAACATTTTATATTATAAATAATGTAGTATGTTCACAAATTTAAGTCTTTTCAATATTATGTTAATTTACATGTACGAAAATTGTACAATATCGGAATGCCTTAATACAAATAACTCTAAAATAAATTCCTAGAGCGTCAAGACGGATTAATGTTCCTCGTGATATTTTAAACAAGTACGGATTTCCATGCGATTTTAAGAATTAGATTCTGTATAAAACTGTGGAGAGTACGCCACATGGACACAAAGCATTTCCTGCCAGCCACCCTTCGTGACGTCATTCGGCGCAGGAAGAGGCCTTCCCTTAGAGGGCCTTGGTTCTTCTCCCCGCTATCCCTCCCTGTGCCCCCGGAAATAGTAATCTGGCGCTCTTATTTGCCAGCTTAGAAATCGCATGAATTCGGGGACTTGACTCGTTTCCTGTTAGGCTTATGCGTTCCTGAATCAGCAATATATGCGGTACTTATTGGGTCTCCAACCCTTCTGGATTCGGAAAAGTTAAAAACGCACGCATTTAAAGGCTACATCGTGGATAATGAGGGTAACGCGTCTCTATCCCCTCTTTCTAACAAACTGGATGTTGGTTGGTTGACTACTGATTCCAAGCGCGTCAAACAGCTAATGCTATTGGTCCCGTAAATTTAGTGTATGCTTTATGAGATGCCTATGATCTTCCCCTTCTGGATGGTGAGATCTGGTGACGATCTACCATCGGCATTTTCCCTTCCAGGTATCTCCCACCAGAGGGGCACTTCCCCCAGCTGGGACAAACTCTAAGCTCCCGAACGGTCTCCCGGCATTTGTGGTAGAGTGTGTGTGTGTGTGTGTGTGTGTGTGTGTATGTGTGTAAGTAAGGGGTAGGATAGAAAAAGGAAAGGAAAGATCGTGCTTGGCCCGTAGCCCGTTTCTTAGTGTACTGTTCCGGCATTGGTTTAAGATTATTGATTGGGCATTGAGTAACCGCGGTGAACTACCAATCAGAACAGTCGGCCACTAGAATTCTCCTCCAGACGACGACAGAACTCGACCTAGCTGACAAGCTAGTGTCGAAAATCCTGCCACCGTGAGACTCGAACCTAGGACTTCCCGTTCAGAAGCATTGCAATGTCATTAGTTGAAGCCCTGAGCCATCTCTCCGGGCCCAAGAAAGTTGAATTTTCCATCGTTGCAATGCAGTACAGAAGGGAATGACCCATTCCAAAACTCTCTAGCCCAAAACTCCCCAAGACCTCTCAGCTTACATTTGCGCGGTCTCATTCCCTGGCGCACATGATTGCCGTAGATGTATGCCGATGCGTGCGCTGGCAAAATATAAATGCTTCATTGCTTGTTCTTTTGTGATTTGATCAATAAAATTCTTTACTATTATCTTTTGCGTCTTCTTGTAAGTTTTTATGCTTCTCTTTATATTCTAATAACATTTCCTAATATTGATTCAAGTAAAGAATAATAAATCATTTTTCTGTTGCCGTAAGATAGTAGCTATTTAATTGTAGCGGTTTTCCAAGGTATGATCTAAAGATTTACTGCTTTCCGTGATATGTAAATCCGATTCAAAATGTTTGTAAGCGTTACAAGATATTTAATTTTCTCCTATTTCGAAATTGCTGATATATTTACAGCTTTGCATTTTATTCCGTGTACGTCAAATTATTATTTGAAAGTTTCTTTTCATTGTGATATTGTTACATACTATCTTTTTGTTTTACTTCTACTTATATGTATCCCCTTATCTTGGATAGATAGATAGATAATAGGTATATGATAGACTAGCGTACCCGTGCGAGAACTCTCGCATGTTAAATCCCATCCTTTCCCTATCCATTTGTCTATACTTTCCATAAAGGAGAGGAACTACTAATGTACTTACAGAATATCAAACTAAATAACAATGCAATTGATGTTTGAAACAAATTTTCAATTGAAGTTTATTCAACATTACAAAGAGATGTTCTTGGAACAATTCATACTTCTTTAAAAACAACATTTGAAGAAATTTTTCAATCTTCCTTGAGAGTTAGCTTTTCGCTTTCCTTGATAGTCAAATAATAGAAAAGGTTTTTACTCTTGAGAAAGCCAAGTAAAGTAGTGCGAAAATACCGGATCAGGCAAGAACAGACCTACTCATTGCAATATTATTTAACTTTGGTACGGGTAATATTGGTACGGGTAAAACACAAACACAGTCTTCACTCTTCACTGAATACCCACCTACTTCCACAATTAAGTACACAGCACTTATAGACCATGAAAAAACCTGAATTGAATAGTTTCACTACACGCATAAGAAACAATCTTCGTAGGTATAGGTATCAAGCAACTATAATAGTACTTCTGGTTGTTGCTGGAGAGCAAATCTTGCAATGATTATGCAAATAAACCTCACAAACCTACACAAACTACGGTGTTAACAAAAGGCGTAAATAAAGATTGTCGAATGTAAGCCTTCTAAGCGTGTCGCCTCAAAATTGCTACCAGCAGGAAGGACTGAAATATTGAGGTGGCCTTGATAGTATTGAAGCGTGAAACCGAAAATTCATTGAATGGATCGGAGAATGTCTCATCTTGTAGATTATAATATGAAAAACGTTTCTTTGAGGCTTAGGCCTCAAAAGTTTACTTTTTAAGGCTCTAAAACGCTTTGTTTACGAGTTATTTGCCGATGTAGGTTGGCATGTGATGCGGGTTGCATTTTACATGGATATTTCGATGAGTATTTTTAAAGAAATCATCTACATTTTTAAAGTCAAAATGGAATTCGTCAAGTCTCCGTGAAATTCTCTTTCTTTAGAGTCTTCATTTATAAAGATTGCTTGCGTGTGAGAGCCGGAACCCAAAGGTATACTACTGAAATAATACAGGAGACGATAGATTGATAGATCGAGAGTTAAATGATGTTTGAGAGCCGATTAACATCTCGTCATCGATTCCTGAGTCAAATTATGTAATCGACCTCGTTCATTTTGAGCGCTCATCGCAAGCTCTTTGTTAACGTATTGGTGCGCAGAGGATCGTCTTACGGCAGATAAGAGTAAGGAGTAGAGGAGCATCTACATACGCACCCATTTTGCTCTGTTCGTTAAAAAAATGAAGAAACGAATTGAAGCATTTTCGACAAAATAGCGTTTCAAGATTTCTGAAAATGCGGTATTTTGAGGCATTGTCACGTAAAACTTTTGAGTGTTCGACAAACTTTTAAGAAGTCATTTGAAGCACATGTATTCATAAATTCAATACTGCATACAAGTTGTCACGATGTAAATATTAACAACGTGAAAGAGATGTCAAAAAATTACTTTGGTGTAATTTTGGAAAAACCAGAAGAATAGAGCAAGATGGCTTTAATGTGATTTGTAACAATATGTTTAACGCTACATAACGTTTAAAGAAAAAATTGACTCCGTTTTGAGAAAAAAATTAGAAATTGCCTATATTTCGCCCAAAATTACGCGAAAACTGCTCATATTTTCGAAAATTTGTACATTAGTTAATGAGGAATTGCCGCTCCTACCCCCGGTGTCTCATGAGAACAAAGGACGAGACTAGGCGAGGCGAGTCAAGCTAACTCTCCTTGCAGTGACAATTTAGCTGCTTGACAAGATGAAAGCTCTCGCAGATAGAGAAGGCGTAAAAGGTTTCTACCTGCTTAACACAGGTCTCCCGAGCCCATAGCCACCAGGCTGGGACGCCGTGTTATGGCCATAGTCTGACGAAGCTGTAGCTCATACATATGTCAATGTGCAGTGGCAGTGAAAGGCCGTCTGCAATGCAGCCCTCGAAATCAAACTTCTCTTAAATTACCTCCTCAAATTAGTTCCTCTTGTGGCGACAGAATCCACATTTTGTGGATCCTTGATACCAAAATTGACTTGACAGCAAAATGTTTCTTTGTCCGTCTGTCTTTGTGTGGCCGACGCTACCACCAAAACCGTTAACATCATTTTCTCCAAAATTGATATTCCTCGATCGAATAAAAAAGTAATTGAAGATGCACTTTCTTCCCAGTCTGTGGAAATTGTCAGGGAGCTTACACCAATGGTCCTGCAGCAGAAGATGAATGATGCAGAGATTGAGAAGGATATGCACGAATACAAGAACTTTACTACGTCGGTTATTTTCATATAATTACACGTAATTTTCTGTGTAAAATGTAGAAATATCACCTTTCAATAGCCCTCCCTAATCCTACTCGTACCCCAGCCTCGACTATTTTAGTATCATGTTATAATCAATCTGTCAATCAAGCCAAGTTGTCCGGAAATGATTAGCCAGCTGCACAATCCTACGCTTAAAACCGAGATTTGCTCGAATCGGGGCCGTTTTATTTTCAGGGATGCTTGGCTTGGAAAATGTAGAGTGGCTTACGTGGCTTTGAAATATCATGAGGAATGATATGAACTCATTTTATTTAACACAACTGAGTGCCGTCCGCAAAGCGCGCGCAAGCTGATAATACATGGCTGCAAGTCTGTTGTCAGATCCCCAAATCTGGAGGCGCCACCACGATTTTTTTTCATTCTGGGCATCAAGAAAATGTGCGCAGATAATCTCTTCTTCCATACGTCATATACAATTTTTACTGTTCTTTGCCAAAATAAATAAATACACAAATTCTCTGCTACGATCGCTCGATTGCATCTTCTCACCGAGATCCCGAGTACATCTCTCCTCTTAGAGCTTATTTACTTCTGTTCTGAGAACCTTCACGCTTCTGCTTTTCCCCACCCTGCTTTTCACATCACCCGTCTCCTCTTCCTTCCTGTTTCGTATTGTTAGTTTCATTGGTTCCCGTCTCGTACAGTCGCCGTCACTGTTCGACTTTGTCACATGTCAGGCGAATCTCCCGATTGTCGGAAAAATCACGCCTTCAACATGTGCGTCAGTCGTGTCTAGTTAGGTGGTTCCCCGATGCATTTCTCAAGTCTTGCATAGGGATTCCCCGCGTCTACATCAATACCTTACTAGGGGGATCCCTTCTGCATGGTTCAATATCTTCCACGGGGGATCCCTTCTGTATAGGTCAATGTATTGCACGGGGAGCCCTCGGGCCTATATCAATGTTTTGCACGGGGGATCCCTTCTGTGTAGGTCAATGTCTTGCACGTAGGATCCCTTCTGCAGATGAGCAATTCCTGGGAGCGCCCCGAAGGGTTGCGGAACCAGCCGCTTGTCGTCCGAGGCGCTACAATGTAGGGATACATTGCCACGAAGAACTTCATAAGCAACGTATGAATAGAATCGATTTTAGGTATTAATTTTAACGAATTATTAGGTGAAAAGTGCGTAATTACGCATGGCCGCTTCTTTTCTACAAGCAAGTGTTGCCGCGGCGCGGAAACTGCATCTACTTTATCCTCTGTGTGTATTATTACGTCTGTGTTTGACTTGAGATTTACATTCTAAGTATTACATTCAGGAAGTGCCTGTTAACATATAGTTTATCGCTGTATAGTATTTCAGTAAACTCCTATACCGTGCGTGTGTGCAGATTTCCGTGTATCAAGGCTAGGCCACTTCCCGTGCACCAATCGAGACCTATGAGGTGTCATTGAACGCGTCTCGGTCCCCTGTCGGGGAACTGATAATTTGTTTTTCGATCCGGGCATAAGATTCCAAGAAATTGTCAAAAAACGTGTTTTTGGATACACGATCCTTGTATGACGGGAATTAAAGCAAAGCCGCCTAAATAGATCTATGAAGGTAGCGTTGATTAAATCCCATTATTCCGTGGTTATTTTTAGTCCACGACACCATAATTTTGTTCCATGATGATGGCAATACTGATTTTTGACAAACGAGAAAAAACTAAATTAATATCGCCCGCCAGAATGTGTGGAAAATTCTGAAGTATTTTAGTTGTGAAGTGTGAAGTGTTTCATGTGTATTTTGTATAAAGAATTGGCTACTTGCCTTGGAACATTAAATTTGAAGAATGTGAAGTGAATACGAAGGAATCTGTAAATACTAAAAAATACATTTCTTAAGCGTGCAAAAATCGATTTTCAATTTAATGTGACTTACACCTTATAAACATACAAAATAGTAACCTTTTAAAAGCTAATATATATTCGCCTTCAGAACAAAAATCATGCTGAGTTTGTGGAGTTTTAAAATCTTAAAGTAGGGGACAAAATTATGGAAGTGTTAAGCAACTCCGGGGAATCAAATGTAGTTGTAGATGATTTTGCGTCAGAATTTTCCGAACAAAAATGGAGAATGATTATTATATTAACATCAAGAGAATAATGCAGAACAACAGCTACAGGTGATCATTTATGTTCATATTAGAAAACAAAACGTAAAAAATATAGTTGTGCTGTCGTATCATTCATGTACCTGTAAGTATTTTTTACAGCGATTATAATTTTGAAATTGCAATGTGACCAGTTCATTTCCCATTTGGGAGTTAATATACAAGGCCATTGAGTGTTGGGAATTATTGAACTGGAGTATAACATTAACAGAATACTACGATTTCAGTGGTAAATCTAATGCCAGATACTCTAAGGACATATTTGAACAAAATTACGCATGAAAGAAATGGAGTACGAAAGAAATTTTCAACACATGAATATACTTTTAAAACGGTTTACAGCGTCGTACGCCACGTCAACTAGTATAAAGTATTGTATTGAGTGCCCAAGAAATGCAGCTCTGAATCTTCTACTACGCTATGACACACAAAGTGTTGTTAAGTTACTTATTTCCTAATATTGCATACTTCCTGCGTTTGTATACCGCAACGTGCGGTATTGAAAACATATTGATCCAGCAGGACACAAACATTTCAAACCAGGGCCTTCCACGTCGCGATGCAGTTTACGTTAGTCCAAGAGGATTGTCGCCAAAAGGAAGAAAACAGACACAAAAACGGAAAAGGAGTAAACCCATCTATAAGTCCCAAACAAAAGAAACCGTCCCGTTCTCTCTGCAGCAACCACTCATTCCGACCTCGAGTAGCAATCAGACGATGAAGGTATTTGTTAAAATTTAAAATTCAAAAAAGTCTATAATTTTGTAAATTTTTGTTGTTTTTAATGCTAAAGTTATTACAAAGTTCCTTAAATAAATATGTACTAGCGTAACCCGTGCGAGAACTCTCGCATGTTAAATTCCACCCTTTCCCTATCCATTTGTCTATCCTTTCCATAAATGAGAGGAACTTCTAATGTACTTACAGAATATCAACCAAAATAACAATGCAATTGATGTTTGAAGCAAATTTTTAATTAAAGTTTATTCAACATTACAGATAGATGTTCTTGGAAGAATTCATACTTCTGTAAAAACAACATTTGAAGAAATGTTTCAAACTTCCTTGAGAGTTAGCTTTTCGCATTCCTTGATAGTCAAATAATAGAAAACGTTTTTACTCTTGAAAAAGCCAAGTAAAGTAGTGCAAAAATACCGGGAACGGGCAAGTACAGACCTACTCAGTGCAATATTCTTTAAATTTCCTAGATTTGTTATGAAGAACCGAGTGCGTTTTGGAGAGTCAGGATGCCAGCTTGCTGGGTGAGAACTTTGAAAAATTATTTGTATACAAAAAAGTATTGAATTCTTTTCTGCGTCCTTATGTACCACAAGAAAAGCAATTCCAAGCCAAAAAAAATAATCAAACTAATGTTTTCACCTTTGAGTACTAAATAACCATTTGTTAGCATTAGAAACAATTTAGTATGTATTAGTAAGCCCACTTCGGTACATGGGAATGTTGCTCAAACGATGTTTGCATTTTTAATATCTTAACGAACCGACACCCGAGTTTGCAGCTGGGCGTTGGTGTACTTACTTCCAGATACCGCCAACATTTAAATCGCGCGTTTGGACTGCGATCGTTGGCAGTTGTCGGGTGACTTTGCACTATACTTTCTACAATTTTAAATTAGTTGTTTTTTAATGATTCACGTAGTATTATAGGCTAGCGCGTTTTGATTTTTGTTTTCCATTTATGTCAAGATATTTTACATAGCTACTTTAAAAGTTTTGTTCTTTGTGTTGTGCCATAGCACAAGTTTTCCCCCACTACCTCTGCGTACCCGTGCGAGAACTCTCGCATGTTACTCAATCCCTATCCTATTATTTTCATTCTAAGAGGGAAAGTAGAAAGTAGTTAACGAAACGTGTTTATTTGTTTAAAAATCTGTTAAGGTACTTGCAATGTACTAACACAATTACAAATAAAAATAAAAAGCAATGCAATTAATGTGTAAAAGAAATTTTCAATAAATATTTATTCAATATCATGGAGAATTTGCTTGGAACAATTCCCAAAACTTACTTTTAGACATTTGAAGTAATTATTCAAATTCTTTGTCAGTTAGGTTTTAGTTTTTCGTGATAGTCACACAAATATTAGCTTTTTACTTTTGAGAAGCTACGTGTCTGAATCTGTTTACTTGAAAATTTCATCGAATGATAACGAAAATATTGGTACAGGTAAAACACAAACACAGTCTTCACTCTTCACTGAACACCCACATCCCTCCACAATTAAGTACACAGCATTTACAGACCATGAAAAACGTTAATTGAATAGTTTCACTACACGCATCAGAAACAATTTTCATAGGTATAGGTATCAAGCAACTATAATAGTACTTCTAGTTGTTGCTGGAGAGCAAATCTTGAATTAATGATTATGCAAATAAACCTCGTCAGACTGCACAGACTACGGTGTTAACAGAAAGCGTAAATAAAGATTGTCGAATCTAAACCTTCTAAGCGTGTCGCCCCAAAAATTGCTACCAGCAGGAAGGGCTGAAATATTGAGGTAGCCTTGATAATATTAAAGCGTGGAACCGAAAAGTTAATTGAATGGATGGGAGAATGTCTCATCTTGTAGATTATAATCTGAAAAAAGTTTCTTTGAGGCCTTTGGCCACAAAAGTTTACATTTTAAGGCTCTAAAGTGCTTTGTTTACGAGTTATTTGCCGATATATGTTGACATGTGATGCGGGTTGCATTTACATGAATATTTCGAAGCGTTTTTTCAAAGAAATCATTCATATTTTTAAAGTCAAAGTGGAATTCGTCAAGTCTCCGTGAAATTCTCTTTCTTAGAGCCTTCGTTTATAAAGATTGCTTGCATGTGTGACCCGGAACCCAAAGGTATACTACTGAAATAATACAGGAGACGATTGTTTTGAACCGCTAAAATGAAAATATTATTTAACTTAATCTAGAGCAATACCACGAATTCCATACGAAGTTAATTTTGAGAGCAAGATGTTATGGTCAATAACGTCAAACGCTTTCGAGAGATCTAATAATATTCCAATGGGTACTTCATTTTGGTCTATTGATGAAGCAACATCTTTGAGAAAAAAATGGCAGTTTCCGTAGATTTTGATTTTCTAAAACCGTGTTATGAGTCTGAAAAAGCTTTGTTTTTCCTGAGAAAAATTTTCCATTCGTAAGTAGAAAAGCCTCTCTTATATTTTTGAGAAAACTGACAAAAGAAAAATTGGCCGGTAATTTTGAATATCATTTTTTTCCCTTTTTTAAAAAGTGGCTTAATTTTTGCTGTTTTGAAACTATCTGGAAATATTCCTTTACATAAAGAAGCATTGAAAATGTGAGTTAACGGATGTATAAAGACAGGTGCACAAGTTTTAATAAACAATCCGGGCATTCATCTAAACCAGACGAATATTTATTTTTTAGTTTACTGACTATTCTGAGGATTTCGTTGGGAGAAGTTTCGAAAATAAACATCGTATCGGGAATTTTTTGGGAAGTGTAAGATGATGAATTTGTGGTTTTGGTCACTTCGTGAGATCAGACGCAATTATAGAAAAGTGTTTATTGAAGAGACTAGGCAACTCGTTTCTCTTTCATTATCCTTTAAAATAACATTCTCTACAAGGTATCGAGATGATGTGGTTGTATTTTTTACGATATCCCACATTTCTTTAGTTTTGTTACTAGCGCTCAAAATGTCCTGACTATTTTTCATTATTTTTGCCTGAACCATTATTTTTCTTAAAATTTTTTTATATCTCGGAAGTATATATGGAAACCGGGTGATACGTTATGATGTTTAGAAATAAAGTAAAGCGTACGTTTGTTTTATTAGTGATGGGCTAAATCGTTCATTTATGTGAAGAGTTCTTTATAAGATAGTTTTTTAGTGAACTAGTTCGTTGAACTAGTTCAAAAGAACGAAATAGTTCATTTATTTTTTCTACGTAGACAGGGATGCCATATGGGGCAGAATACTGCCAATTGGGCGAAAAGCAAGCGTCGACTTGCGGGATGAAAATGCATTTTGGGGGATTCCGTCCATTGGGCGTAATTCTTTGTATCCTGGGAGGGTTGTGGGCGGTATGCTTTTTTTTCTGTTACTAAATCGTCAATATTGCATTTTCCCACAAATTGTACAAGTATTTATGGCTTTTGACAGAAATGGCGTATGTACAAATATTTGAGTTTTGAACACCATGCAGCTATTATGAAAATGCCAGAGCCCATTTTTACTTTCCCGTATACGTACGTATACACGGAGTGATATACGTAGTATAGGGAAAGTTATGTAATGCTGCGCGAAAAAATGGCCAATTTTCGGCGGAAAAAAATTAATTGCCGGGCCGTGAAAACGAATAAGTGGATAAAACCAGTTGCTAAATTAAGAAAAAAAATCCTCTATCTCGTGGTGTGGTCAAAATCCATGATTTGTTGCTTCTTTATATTTAAAAATCGATTGACGGCATTCCTTCCGTCTGTCCGTCTGTGGTCAACGCTAGCGCCTAAACCGTTCGGTCGATTTTCTTCAAAATTGATATTCCCCAGTCGATCTGATTCTAGTCGAAGCTTTGTGATTTTGAAAAAGATTCTTTAAAATTTGGGGGTACTTTACATGAAGCTCCCCGGGGATTTTCAACATTTTCTCAAAAACGGCTCCAAATTTTTTCTTTAAATTTCTTGTATGAATAGAGGAAAATACACTTTTTAACATGGCATAGGTCCGATTTTCACTTACTGCTCTGAATTTTCGAAAATTGTGAAAGTTTGAATTTTTTTCGGCGTCTTTCTCCAACTACAAAATTGAAGATAGAGATTTTTTCTTCAAATAAAATTTGTTCTGCATATTAAGTTCTTTAAAAAAGGTCATGTAAATGTTTTTCACAATTTGGGTAGTTTTCGTGCAATATTGCGTGCAATATGTGCAATTTTAAAAAATTACAAAAACAAAATTTTCTCAAAAACGGCTCCAAAGTTTTCTTTAAACTTTTGGTAGGGATAGTGGTAAATGTACTCTATCAATGACATAAAAGCCATTTTGGTCTATCGGTTAGTTTTTTTAAAAATTACAAAATGTAATTTTTTTACTTGTCTCTCACGTCGTTAATATTTACATTATCGGCGATTTTTTACATTATTATATTTACAAGTATATATGCTTTAAATAATGTCAAGTAAAGTTTCTCGAAAACACTACCGTTTTCTGTGAAAAGTAGCTCAAATTTCGGCATTTTCAGAAATGCTCAAACGTCATTTTCTCGTATATGGCTGCAATTTTCTTCTTGAAACTTTTGTAACGGATAGTGCTAATTACACTCATTAGTTAAGCGTGAAGTTTATTTTGAGTTTTTTTTTGTTTTTTTCAAAAATTATATAAATGTAAATTTTTTGAAAGATCTCTCACATCTTTAATATGCACATTACCAGCAATTTGTAAAGATGATTATATTTGTGAGTGTATGTGCTTCAAATAACTTCAAATAAAGTATTTTGAAAACTCAAACATTTTCTGTGAAAATGAGCTTTAAATTTCGCATCTTTAGTAGAGCTAAAACGCCATTTTCTCTTAAACGGCACATAATTTTTAAAAGAAAATTGCCATTTACGGCTAGGTTTTTGTGTTCTTTAATATTCTAAAATTAATGTTTCTGTTCTACCAATAGGAAACCGAAAAATTAAGAAAATGACAAAAAAAATGTACTTTTGGCGATGATAGATGGTAGCTGGCAAGAAAGAGTATGTGGCAATTCCGAATAGCTAGCGAAGACCCAGGAAAATAGAAAACTAATACGGGAAAGTCTGTGCCATTCTGTAGCACCACTAGTTTACATACATTTTGCCCCTGTTTCTATCAATTCAACAAGTATTTAAGTCATAAGGCTAGGCTTAGTAGGTAGGCTTTATACACACGAGTATTTATTTTTAAACGTCTTACGTGAAACGTGAACGTGCAGCTATTTTGAAATTATCAGCCGCAGTGTCAGAGTCGAGCTTTATTCACCGATTACCTTTTTTCCCAGAAAGTATCTGGCAACCGTGGACGTAGGTGTTTTTTCAGCGTTGAAGTTGAAATTTTTGACGACACCGTAGGTCGAGGCCCAAAAATCAACAGGGACCATGAAAAAAAACACACTTAGCTCACGAAATAATTTTTCTACATCTGTATAAAAAATATAATATAAAAGTATGTGGAAAAGTTCGTAATTTTCTATTGCAATAAAGTGTTTGATATTTCGGGAAAGAGCAACAGGTTAGAGAGCATTTCTAAGGGATACTTCGTTAAATTCCCAGGAATGAAGTACTTTTTTCACGGTAACAAGACAGTTGGAAACCGTCTTTTTTAATGGATATAAAAATAGTCTATCATACCCTGTTAACAATGCACAGAATCTACCTTTATTGTAGACAGAGATAAAGAATTAGATTTTTACGATACGAGTGGTAAATGCTTCATTTTATTTTGCGTGAAATGTTGCTACATGAGGCCGATAAGCCGAGTGACGTAATCCTACGAAGTAAATATAATCACTTTTGCTGCGTGTGTTATACACTATTTGTAGACAGCCTTTCTGAGTTTCATTATATTTTAATTCAAACATATAAATTAAATCTACGTTGTATTAAGTGGTTCATGGGATCAGACGAAAGTATTTTGTTTTCATTTTTATATTCAGTTTTATCTAAATATAATGAATATGTCACTATGAAATGAAATGTCACTTTTAGCGCTAGTGCTAAAAAATTAATTCTCAGAACGCATTGCTTTCCACAAAAGTAACTTCTTTTTATAGGTTCTCTCGTGCCCGTGTCACGTGAGTTTGGGACAGCTAGGTGGCAACTACAAGAATACCCATCTCGTATTAAATGATTTCTTTTCATAAGTATCCAACATGATTCATTCTAGCTCAATTTTCTCTTATATTAAACAACCCTAAAAATGTTACTTACAGCAGAAAAGTCAATTCTGCTCTATTTGCCAGTACATGAAATATTCATAATTTCATTTTCATGTACTTGCAAATGCATGCAGTACATGACAGATGTGCATTGAATGTGACAGAATGTGCAGTACATTGAATGTGACAGATAGAATATCTTGTCACATTCAACTGCGCACTTCACTAAACCCGTTTTACAAGTAGGATTACAAATAAAGAATAT
This sequence comes from Acheta domesticus, assembly GCA_031308135.1. Lineage (NCBI taxonomy): Eukaryota > Metazoa > Arthropoda > Insecta > Orthoptera > Gryllidae > Acheta > Acheta domesticus. Next base: position 153,440,315 of record JAHLJT010009419.1, read on the forward strand.
TCCCTTGATAATCCAGGTTAGTGACATTTATATACAGCAAGTTTTCAAAATGCAATTCCAGCAATACAAAAAGCACGCAAAGGTACATTACACACAGTATAAGCAGCCAGTATCCCCAAAGTCACGTGACTTCCGACCACCGCATGTTGAAACCTGCGTAGTGAGCTCATGTGCACTGTGACCGCTGAACTATACTGCGATTTTTGTAGGAAGAGCTCTGAAGATAACTCAAATCCCATCTTCGCGATGGAATATGTCACGGCATTTCGCGTCTTTTCTCGGTCTTGCCGGTAGAAGTCGCATGATCGCAAGCACTGCTTCGTACGGTCGCGATCGTGCGAAATCTAGCGGAACAACTGTGAATGACACGAAATGCCGTGACATATTCCATCGCGAAGATGGGATTTGAGTGGCCTTGAGAGCTCTTCCTACAAAAATCGCAGTATAGGTGAGTTCACTCCCGGTCTAAAACTGAAGCTAATGTAAGGCTAGTTCTCACAGTTCTCGCTATGTAAGCGCTGCGAACGACTTGGGCATTTTTGGGACAAGATGGTGATCCATTTAATAGCTTTGTAACCTCTGGTGGAAGCCACTAAATCGCAAGACGCCATCATGAATGCCCAACTCGATCGTGCTCACCGTACGGATAAGCGAGGAACTAGCCTCAAACTGGCTTCAAAGTTTTGTCCAAAAGGCGGATAGTTGACACACCTATATATCTTACACCGTGACTGAACTAAACGAACTAGGAATGGTGACCGGCGAACTATGAACCCGTGAGAGATGAACTATCACGACTTCGTGTGAACTATAGTTCACTAAATGGTCGTTCCGTATCATACCGTTCCTTTTCAAGAATAGTTCAACTGAACTAGTTCGTTCGCGATCGACACATCTCTAGTTTTTACACGATGTTCTAATTCCTTGTGTGATCCAAGTATTACTTTTGCTTGAAATGTTTAATTTTCTCTTTTTAAGACGAAAGCACGCGTTAAAATGAATAGAAAGCTTTGAGAAAAATAAATTATATTTTGCATTTGTGTCAACAGCGTTATAAACTGCATTCCATGATCAAGAATGTGACAGAATCAAGTCACATCAAGTAGTCCGTAAATAATTTTATATTGACTTTAGTGAATGCTCTGCACACGCGTGTATTATTTATTGTGTCAGTGTTTATGTTCTTAGAAATTGTAAGAATTTGTGCATCGTGGTCACTGTATCCTAATTATTCGTTATTGTTTCATATGTAGTTGTGGTTTTGTTAATTATAATTTGATCTAATGCTTTTTGTGGTTTAAGCGTATTCCGTGTAGGTACATTCACTGCAACATCTAAATTAAAAGAATGAAGTAAATTGAGAAACTGCTCTTTTACGGGGATTCGCTCAGAAAATCAATATTGCAATCTCCACATACAACAAAGGATTTAAAAGAGAGTTTACTAATTTTGTTCAGAATTATCTCTAGATTTTCCAAGAAAGTGAAATAATCTGAAGCTCGCTTTGTTGGAGGTCTGTAAATGCAATGTAAGAAAATTTTGAGCTAGTAAGATGTACTACTGTTGTTTCAAAACTTTTTTCAACTGCATATAAATTGAATTCTCACAAGAAGGTAGAATCAATATAATTTCTTATGTAAATACACGAACCTCCGTAAGCAGGGCCCTTATTTGATTCCATCGCTCTACAATACGATCCTGCAAGGTAAAAGCTAGGAATTTGGAGAGTGTTTATATCATTTTGAGACAACCAATGTTCTGTAAAGCGAAAAACATCTATTTGTCTTAGATCACATTGTAATGCTGCCTCGATAAATTCAATTTTATTTGAAAGAGATTGCACATTATGATGCATTATTCGAATCTTTTGCATGTGCCTATACGGATGTTTTTCTGCTGCATCTGACTGTAGTTGCTATTTATTTATTTCATTTTTACCTCGAGTGCGTGGTCGAAGGAAGTATCGTGTCCCAGCAGTGACAAGAGGTGAGGAAGGAGGGGTGACAGATGTAGAGGAATGAATAGTGGGAGAGGTAATACACGGATTAGGTTCAGGGGATAAGGTAATTGGGTCCAAAGGGGTCCCAGAGGATGGAAGAGAACTAGGAGATGTGGGTGGGGATGGGTCTTGGGCAGGACACTGTCAAGTTTGTGAAATGATGTGTTTTGCAAGCTCACTACCGAGTGCATGTTTTCCGACAAGGTTCAGGTGAAGACCATGTCGGGTGAAGTGTTTTTCTGAGAGAAAGTTTAGCTCAAACCATTTAACATGTGTGCCTCTCAGATGCAGTTTCAATTGGTTGTTTGTGTGACTAATTTCTTTGCATAGTGTTGGTTTGTTGTACCAGAAGGGCAGAGTCGAGACTACAATGTTCGTGTTTTGGGCGGCGCGTTGTAATTTGTCAACATGTTGTTCAGGCGTAAAGTGACCATCCAAATTAATATCATTCTGCCCTCCTATGATGATGACTGTATCCCGTTTGGTGAGGGTTTTTGTGTACGTGTCCAACTCACTGGTCACGTCGGCAAACCTCCCGTTAGGTTTAAACACACACATGGCAGAGAAATTGGTTGGGAGTTTCTCACTGAGCAGGGAGGAGATTTATCGCCCATGGCTATCTGCTAAAATGAGTACCTTTTTGATGGACTCAGTAGGAATGTCCTTGTTTTCTTGTGAGCCAGTTTGCGCAACTCTACCTGTCTTTGTTACTTTGTGCTTGCTAGCCTGTTTGCGTTGGTTTGTGAATGGACGTGTCGATGATGGGTGGGGGTGGTGAGGATTGGGAAGGCAAGGAAACTCATTGTAGTAGTCTAATACAGAAAATCTGTTTTGAGTCGTGATTGGTGGTGGTGATTGTGTTTTTGCTTCCGCGAATGCACGGTTGGAGGTTTTTGCGGTGTTGCCTATTGTTGTCCAACCGTCTGTGTTTTGAACGACCTCTTCGAGCCTTTGGATAAGTTAATCTAAATTACTGTTGATGTGTGTGAAGGCTTTCAGAAGATCGGCTTTGAGAATGTAGAGAGTAGAAAGTGTAGAGCGATTAGTAGCCATGTCACGAATGCGTGTCAAGTGCGTGATAAACATGAAAATAAGTAAATAGATAATTCAGAATACTACAAAAAACTACTCCCTTATCTAAGTTATCTTTTTAATTTAATTGTATTAACTTATTTAAATTACGTTACGTATTTATTTAAAAATAACGGTGATCTGATTCCAATTAGTATTTAAATGGGATTAATTAAATTCAAAAAGCGTTCAGTGTGTTTAATGTAATAGATTGAAGCTGCAAACTAATAAATACAATTAGATTACTATACTTTACCTATTGAAAGGCCACGAAATTCACCACTTCAACAAATTTAAATATAAAGTTCAAGTCTTTCCGTTAATGTGGTAGACGAAACTTTGAATTTTTATGTTTTCACAATTTTCACAACACTTTCACTAATAGTTTAAAACTTTACGCAAATTTCAATTAATTACAGAGATAAATTAATATTAATGGTCTTTACACTGTTCAAATAAACGTTTGTCCGTTACGCCGTCTTTTAAACCAAATATTTGGATTACTTCTTTTTCACTGCTTCGGACAATATAAATCTCTTTCAGCTTATCTGTAACAAGTAAACAAGTAAAGAAGACAGTTTAACAGCAAAAGTCACCAGAAATATGTAGAAAAGTAAAAAGTTCAAACCTCGAAATCGATTATCGACAGCATCTCATGTCTTATGTGTGAGTATGTCGTATATGTCGAGTATGTCATATATTACATGTGTACGCACGTATACGAATAAGCAAACTAATGGTGCTACAAAAATGGCATAAACGTTTTCGTACAGTTACTTTCCTTATTCTTCAGTCCGGGCTATCTTTTCCGTTTTGCCTCGCCATCTTTTCAGCTGCCATCTATTGGCAGTCAAAAGTTACCAATAATATTGAAATATGACTTTAAGAACATTATGGAAGGGTAAAATATGGTCCTTTATGTAAATTTTTGTGGGAAAATGTTTAGCTGTTTTTAAGAAAATATCGTTTTAACCTTTCTGAAAATGCGCATTTTGGATCACATTTTCACCCAAAATTTTTGAGATTTCGAAACTCTTAATGAGAAATAATTTGAAACACTTCTATTGACAAATGCAACAATGTATACAAATTGCCGGTAATGTAAATATTGATATTAGACAAAAAAATTATGTAAGTTTTGAAAAAATAGGATATAGCCATACAGCAGTTCTGTTATCTTGTCAGACAAATGGACGGACGCGAGTTTTAAAGAAAACACTTTTTCGGCATCAGGAGATCCCAAAACATGTTGAAATCTCGAAATCGATTTTCCGTAGTATTACATAACTTCCTCTATACTACGTATATTTCTCCGTCAATACGTACCAGAGAAGATAGACCAAGATGTGGGTCTTGGGGTAAGTGCATCGCGAAGCTTTGAGAGTCCAAATTTTGATCGCACAGACCTCAAATCATAACGGAAAATAATGAGGATTTTTCTCATGAAAGGTAATAATATATTTAACTATATGAAATGACATTTATTTCAGACAAAATGTCACTTACCTGCTTTTTCTTATGAATCATGTATTTTTATTTGCAATAATAGCTGAATAAAATTAAAACTGTAGCATTTTTCTGACCCCAAATTTGCCATTTACCGAAACAGGGTTTGTGTAGCTTTTCTTTTTACTGCTCTTGCCTTTTATTTCATTCCTTTCCGTTTTTAATAGATCATTGTGATAAACAAATATACGTATTAACGTTCAGTTATTTCAGTGAGTAATATCTAAAATTTCTTTTGTAAATTGAATGTCAATAAAGGGAGCGACTTAGTGTGTGTGATATTGTCCTCTTTTTATTCTCAATAATAATTAAGTATACCATGTCAATTTGTTCTGAAAATAAGTTGGTGTGATAACTTAGTTTTGGTTACTATTTCTAAGACGTAGCAGTTTGCTTTTCTGATGATCGTTTTCAATGTTGTGACGTAGTAAATTAATTGAGTTTGAGAATTTATTTGATGTTTTCAAATCGAGACTAGAGACATATGGAGGAAGTGGAGATAATATGGCACGACTGTTTAAAATTACGAAATATATTTTATATGTACAAATAAGAATGAATTATTATTGTTTATTTACTTATTCATTCTAAATGACAGGCTTGAGAGTACCAATGAATATAAGAGTTTTCAAAATAATAAAGAAATATGATGCAGAATTTCAAATAAGGCAAAATATTTTCTTACATATATATTAATTGAAAATCAAAAAAATCTATAATACGGCTACGAAAGTGCTTAAGAAGAGTTGATTCATGTGGGAGAACTTTGATGTACTATGCATTGATGCCAAAGCAATAGGCAGTAGGTCGAAACAATTCTGGGAAGAAATATCCTAGGAAAGAACCACACAATGCGCACTTCCATATGAACCGTGAAACTTACTGAATGTTAATGAAAGATTTTTCGTAATGATAACTTTACAAAGGTTATCAAATGAGAAACCCCACAGGATTATAAGTACTTCTGAGTTATTGGTGATAAATAATCTGGAAGTTAATTTTTGTTCATGTTATAATATTGAGTCTTCACTAAGTTACCATCAAACGACACAAGCTTGTTTTAAAATATATGAACGTGCTATTTCATTAAAACCTATAACATCAAAATGGTTTCATTTGCCAAACTGTCCCCACCAACTTTAGAACCTGCAAGATCTGTACCTTAATACAAGATATTTTTCTTACAGGAACCAAAAATGAAGCTGAGTTACCTACGAACACCCTTGTACGAAGATAGATGAAGGCAAGATTCACCTTTCACTCCGAAAAACTCCATACAGTACTTCTCTCATCTCACATCTCACAATGGACCGGGGGACGAAAGAGGGTTCAGTGACAAAAAGAAAGAGAAAAAGAGAAACTGCCAAAAGAGTTCTTGATGTTTTGGAGGACAAGGCTAGGCAACAAATTGAATGTTCCCAGCAACTCGAACATACAATGAAAGGCATATATTACAGGCTTTCCAGTATTCAAAGGATCTTAGAAAACGATGCATATGAAAAGGATATAAACACACATTATCAGCGATGGATGAACGAAGACATCATTCACAGAAAAAAACGCTCTCAAGAAGTACCGGGATCAGGTGGAGCAGCGAGCGAAAAGGCATGGCCATCATGGCCGCCATCGTGGCCGACGACTCAAGTGTATCACGCCACTGTACAAAGAGACATTCCGGGAGACTTCCCAATATTCGGGCCTCCCCGAATAGCCGGAGACGTGCCTCACGTGTTCGGCACGAGCGTGTCCTTCGGAGCGAACGCGGCTGCCGCTCTGGGCGTCCTGAGCCACGACATGCCGGAGGCGGCGTCTTACGGCGGGCGTCCGGAGGACGCGGGGACGTCGCCCCACGAGACCCAATCGGGCGCGCCGGCGCCCGCGCACGCCGCCGCCAGCGACACCCAGCGCCCGCGCACCGCGCCCTGCCAGTGCGACGAGAAAGAAGGCTCGGCCAAGAAGCGGCTGCAGGGCCAGCCCCGCCCCGGCCCCGCCGCGCAACGCGGGCTCGGCCCCGCCACACAGTCCTCCCACATGGCGGGGCCGCAGGAGTTTTCGGACAAGGAGCTCGAGAGCGCCTTCGACGAAGAGGTCATTCCCGACACGACGTTCGCGCCCAACGAAAGGCTGTTCATGACGGAATATCCCGAGTTGGATAAAGATTTCGAGCCCAAACGGGATTACCCTCTTCCTTTCACACCGGGACAAAACTATCCAGGGAAGTTCTGGGAAGCTCAGGTATTCACGGACGAGGAGCTACAAAAGGCGTTTGACACGGAAGACATTCCAGACGTAGTGCTAAAACCGAATGAGAGGTTATTCATGTCGGAATTTCCGTCTCTGACCAGCCCCGCCCACTCCGTCCACGCGATGGGGACGGACCCTTGTCCCTGCGCAGGCGCGAAGGTCGTGCGGCGCATCTGCCCAATGAAGAAGCAGCGTCTCGCGGGGCCACCAAGCGGGGCCACCGGCGGGGCCACCAGCGGGGCCACCAAGCCTCAGTACTCGGCGGCGACGGTCGCGCACGGAGGAGGAGAACCGCAGGCATTCTCAGACAAAGACCTGGAAAACGTTTTCGACGAGGAAGTCGTAGAGGATGTGAAATTAGGGCCGAATGAAAGGTTGTTCATGACAGAGTATCCCGAATTAAACAAAGATTTCGAGCCGAAACGCGATTACCCGCTTCCCTATACACCCATGCAATATTATTGTGGTAAGTTCTGCGAACCACAAGAATTTTCTGCGGCAGAACTGGAGAAGGCATTCGATGTAGAAGAAATTCCAGATGTAACACTACAACCCAACGAGTGTCTCTTCATGAGACAGTTCCCCTCGCTGGCAAGTGGCGGGACTCTTGCGGCGCCATCTGCTCGAGAAGCCGCGAGCGCCGCTTCAACTGTTCCGGGAGGCCCACTTCCCCCACCACCCGCTTCCGGCAAAATGACGTGCCCTTGTGGTAGAGAGATACCTCAGGTGGTGTGCCCGACGATTAGGGCAAAATTAGACCTCCCGGGACAGACAAGTGGCGCTCAGATGCCGTCTCAGATCCATACAGTAGCTGGTGTTTCGGCAGTCACTGTTGCTCAAAAGCACACCCCAAAACCCGGAGAGCCGCAGGTTTTCGACGATAAAGAACTCGAAAGTGCCTTCGACGAGGAAGTGATTCCGGACGTGAAGTTGGAGCCAAACGAGAGGTTATTCATGAAGGAATATCCAGAACTGGACAAAGATTTCGAACCAAAGCGTGAATATCCACTTCCTTTCACACCGTTACAGAAGTATTCTGGGAAGTTCTGCGAAGCCCAGCAGTTTACTGATGAAGAACTGGCGACCGCGTTCGACGAAGAGGACATCCCGGAAGTGGAGGTTGATGCGGGCGCTGGGGCTCCAGGACCCGCTGCGGGTCCCTCATCGACGTCACCGCAGGCTCCCGGCGCCGGCGCCCCTAAGGGGAAGCGATGCTGCACTTGCGGCAAAATGATATCAGGTATAGTGTGCCCAAGCACACAAGATACGCAGGCACTTCAGGGAGCTGTTCCTCAAGCGCGGATGCCACCACCAGCTACGTACAAAAGCGGCGCCCCTGCGGCCTCAGCGGTGACAGTTGCTCAGAAGCATACCGCTCGAGCAGGAGAGCCACAAGTGTTTGACGACAAAGAGCTTGAGAACGTTTTCGACGAGGAACCGATCCCCGATGTAAAATTGGATCCCAATGAAAGACTCTTCATGAAAGAGTACCCTGAATTGGACAAGGACTTCGAACCGAAACGAGAATATCCTCTTCCCTTCACGCCTGGACAGGTCTATTCCGGCAGATTTTGTGAAGCACAAAAGTTTTCTGACAACGAACTCGAGAAAGCGTTTGAAACTGAAGATATTCCGGACGTCCATTTACAACCTAACGAAAGAGTGTTTATGATGGATTTTCCAGCTTTTGCGGGTGACTGGAAACCCACAAGTGATGTGATGTCAGTTAGAACCATGGAGTCTGCAGCAAAAGGACTGCCGCCTACAGCTTCGGGTGAAAGAGCAGATCCATCACAAGTACCCAGATGCCGCAATTGTGGTAAGAGATTAGCCAAAATCTGTCCCATGAAGCAAGCCCTGCTAGATGAACAGCAGCAGGGTGGTGGTCAAAGGGAATTTGGCAGAGCCATATCGCCGCCAGCTGCTTTCAAAAGTGCGCCTGCCAGCTCTGCTGTCACCGTGGCTCAGAAACATATGGCAGGTGCAGGAGAGCCTCAAGTCTTTGATGACAAAGAACTGGAAAATGTTTTCGATGAAGAAACGATACAGGACGTAGAACTGGGGCCCACTGAGAGATTATTTATGAAAGACTATCCTGAACTAGATAAAGACTTGGAATGGCCTAGAAAATACCCGCTACCTTTCACACCTGGGCAGAAGTATCCGGGCAAGTTTTGCGATGCCCAAGAATTCTCCGCTGAAGAGTTAGAAAAAGCATTTGATTCTGAAGAGATTCCGGACATTGTTTTAGACCCTAATGACAAATTGTTCATGATGGAATTTCCTTCTCTAGCTGGTGACTGGACGCCAAAGAGCGTTGTACCGTCTGCCAAAGCTGTTCCAAAAGCCGGTGTTCCTGGAAGCGGGCAGATATGTTGTGTTTGCGGGAAACCGAAAAAATTCTAATGTTTATTGTCAATGCCACGTCAGCTTCACAAGGCAAATAGATATACAGCATATTACATTTTAAATCCTCTAACCCACCTCTTTGAGAGTTATTGGCACCCTGGTTGAAAACATCAGACGGGTGATGGTTTCAGGTGTCAAAGCCTTTTTTAATTTGATGGAAGAGAGAATAGTAAAAGTTGCTGCATATTCAAGAAATATTGCTTCTAAAAGTCTTTTATTGAACAAATCAGCTTATATAAACAACAAAAAACGTATAACGTAACTTAATACAGTTTTAAACATGTTCAAGTTATGTAAATTCTAAATTTGAAGAGATTTCAAGTAGAACAGCTGCAGTAGAACAGCAGCAGCTGCAAGGTAAAAATGTTTCTTGAAAATGCTGTCGGATATGTGATAGAGAGAAAATCTTTCCCACAAATAATATATTCAAGTTAAAAATAAATCATTGAGAGGGCAAATTTAAAATGTGATTGAAATGTGAATTTCTGCTTTGTCTTTACTCGAATGTGCAAAAACAAATCGAGAAGGAATATTTGATAAGGGAGTATAAGCCTTTTGTAATAACTATCGTACAATTTTAACCTCATTGCAGAAGGTGATATTTATGTCGAGTGGAACCTAAGTGCATTACAGACATCCACGCACTTAAATAAGATGCAAGAGTATCTAAGCCAAAAATGAACAGTGTTCATTTTTCTAAGCCTTAGTGAAAACGCGAATTGTCTGTCCTCACTGAACAATGTGAATCTCTCTAACTGTACACTGAACAAACTAAAATAAAATTTCAATGTGAGAATATTTTTTGCGTTTTTTACTTCCTTTCGTGAAAGTAAAAAGTTTTTCTAAATACTAGCTTATTATTGGTTCAATGATCAGTGGTAATAAATAGTTCTAAAACTAATTATTCATTCCATTAATACTAAATAAACTAAACTAGGGGTGAAGTCCATTCGCATTAACTAGAGGTGTTACAAGATGTCAAAGAGTTTCTCTTTTTAGAGTTTCCTATTCCTTTGTGTTGGGGTTAGCTTTTCGGTGGTGCTCCACTCCCTTTCTATCTGTCATCTTTCGGCGATCCAAAGACCTAACAGTGCCTCCCAAGAAAACCTACCGACCTCTTGGAGAAAATTCTCAAAGAAGACGTCAGAGATAGCTCTTAGACCCATTTCACTCCTTACCCCAACACATAGAGTATTTTATCTCGCAATCCATGTCGGGTGTACCTGTTCTTGTTTTGGCAATTTGCCAACAACGTGAAATACATTTTGACAATCTTTTCACATTTAGCGTGCTCCGACAGTGACGTGCACTCATATTTCGGGGTGGGGAATGCTGTTCTTCTCGTTGGAAGAAGGGTTCTGTACTTGGCCAGTCTTTATCGTTTCATTCATCCTCATAGGAACTCACATTCTGGCAGGACGAATCGTCAAAATTGTCACTTAAGGAACAATAATGATTTTATTAACTATTTTCGATAATTCTTAATTTACTACTGTCCGGCGGAGTTTAACTCAGATTCGGTATTTCCGTTGTCTCTGCAGCGACTGCGGCCGGGAGGTTCCAGGGTTCGAATTCCGACGGTGGTGGATTTTCGACAATAGCCTGATAGATAGGTGGAATTCAGCCGTTGGCTGGAAGAGAATTCCAGCGGTCAGCTGCCCTTCTCGGTAGCTTTCCGTGGTTTCTCCTGTCAAAATCAGATGGATACCGGCTACTAATCACAGACCGCGCGCGATCTTTCCTTCTTCTTCCTTGTCCTATCCTCACCCGTTACTTACACACGCTTACACTCACGTGCACTACAAAAACCACACATAACGATAGCTCAGAGCTTGCCTATGGTCCGATTAAAATAAGTTGATGATTGACAGTTGTGCTTCTGAAGCTGTCGCTTCATACAATATGAGGGTATGATTTGGTTACTTTAATAAGTGTTTATTTCAAGTGTTTACTTTCGTGTCCCGGGAGCACGTGCTTAGTGGTATGCAAACTGTCAACGTCGCTCCCTTCCATTCGCAACTGTCAATCACCAACTTATTTTAATCGGACCATAGGCTTAGACGGCTCTGTGCTGGCAGAGATACCTTAAGGATGCAGCTCAGCGCCGGGTCTCATCCAATTGTTGAGGATTATATAAGGATTGAAAACACGAATTTCTCATAAGTAGTATGAATTTAAATAAAATTGTTACTATCCCTAAGTTATTATTAAATGCTTATTAACACTGACATTGTTTGCTCAAAATATGCAATATTCTTTATACTGTCTTTATTTATTCTTATCGTGCTGTTTCAAGATCCAATTAATATCCTGTGATATAAAATTCCATTAAATGGAGTTGAAGTAACAAACAATTTTACTACAATACATACCTAAAATAAATCCTTATTTTCAATCCAATTCCTTCAAAGGAAAACAGCACGATCGCGGAAGGATGGAAAGTAGAGTTCAGGAATAAAACTGCCCCTGTTTTGTGAATATTTGGAATATGTTTCGTATCTTCAAATACTAAGATCCCTTCCCTTCCCCGAGCGCGCGTTTGCTGGTGGAGCGCTGCGTGACCTCGCGTGGCGGACTGCTTCATTGCAATTATCCGTTAAACCCTAGTCGCAAAAAATCAAAATTATTCAAAATATGCTTAATCTAACATATGACTATACGTATATCATTGGAATCGTCTTTCTACGCTCGTCATGATAGACCGAAAAATATGTATAATTCCATTTGAAAAAAGCAAATTGACCTCAAAATCTTGTAAAATACAAGAGATAAAATAAAAATGAATACACGTATCAGTTATCCCTATTCCATCATGCACTGCAGTGCAATAACTTAAAACGTTCGAAACCTGCAGGAGATGCTTAAAGAATTTGACTCACCTGTATAACAAAGAGATTCGTGATGTTTCACGAGGTATTTCTGATTTACTTCTGAAACGGCTTTCAATAAATAATTATTATTGTTAGGTTGCGGTTAATCGGTAAACCAGTCATAACGTTCCACTATATTTTCAATATCACTATTTTTAGAGATTTGTTTAAAGAAATTTGTTCTTTAAATTTAATCTTTAAATAAAATCATAAACAATTTTTCAAAATATTGCAAAATTCGCGCCATTTTCGGTGAAATAAATGATGTTAAAAATGTCTTCTAAAAATGCCGCTTCAAATGTTTTCTTTAAATTTTTTTGACGATATATCGTATTTGCATCTAAAGTTTTTGGCTTTTTGAAATTGCAATAACATTTAATTTTTCGGCCTTTTCTACAATTCCAATATTGAAGATAAACATTTTTCTTTACGAAACCTATTCCTCAAAATTAGATCTTTAAATAATGTCGCAAAATACTTTGTAAATGTCAGCTTTCGCGTAATTTTGAGTTTAAAAGTGACGACTGCTAAAAAACTACGAAAACAAGGCTTTATCAAATCTGCAAACTTTTTGAAATTTTTATTTAATTTTCATTAAAAACTCTAAAGTTTTGAAAATTCCAAATGTTTATCTTTCTTTTAGCTTCAGGAACGTTGTTATGCGATTGGAATAAAGGGTATACTGACTGGTCTATATCTAAGTTCTTGACTACGAATCCCAGCGTCGTCAAATATTTTGTACGTTGGTGACACTTCCGCGAATTCAAGTAGTTTTATAATACTTCGTAAGCTTTTCAAAAAATGCGAGAAAGTACGTAAAGTTGTAGCACCACTATATTTGCATTCTCGTGTACGTATGAAGATAGGTAGTATAAAAAATGTTATATATTGATGCAAAAAATCGATTTCGAGATTTTAACGAAAATTACGTTATTTGTCTCTTGCGGGACCGATTTATATGTGCATAGCTTCAGTAGTTTTGGACCTGCATTGATATGTAAGTAAGTGTTGTATTTTATTAATCAGAGATGCCAGAAAAAGCAGAAGATTGCTAACTTACAGACACATCATTGGCAGACAAAAATAAAATAAGGCGAAACAAGCAGCTAATATTTTTTTTAAAAAAAGGATGGAAGTTTTGAAAGAGTAAAAGTTGTTTGTTAGTCTAATTTTTTGCATTTGAGTAAATCGTTCCAACATTCGAATCAATGTCGTAATGGACTCTTTAAATATTTCATTGATCATCTTAACTAAAGTTTGTAGAATGTCCAATTGATTCATTCAAATACGCATATTGACAAACATCCTTCGGCTAGCAGATGAAATGAAGATGGTTTTAGTTGGGCAAACATTTCATTCAAATACGGAAATCAAAATTTGAACAGATTTGTCAACTTGCCATAACCCATTTAATTTATGATGTCGAAAACTCTCAAAATAAGAAATTAAAAAATCCGACTAGTCTTACTAGACTTAAAAACTAATTGTAGATTAATTTTTGCAGGGAGAATTTTCAAGAAATTCAGATGCTTCCAGAACTATAGTTAATTGTTGGGAATTTACAACAAATGCAATAAGATGGATCGATCGACGATTCAAGATTTGGGCCACTCCGGGGCTAGTCCTCTGAGTTGGGATACTCAGGATGTTCGCGATTCTCCCCGAGGGTTGTGCCGCTCGAAGTCATGTTATGAGATAAAGAGCTTAGGGTTGTTACCGAGGACCTTCTCATCAAGAACGCCGACTTTCTCCACATCTGACTTGAGGTCTAAGAGTTGCCACAATTTACACTCGGACCGAAAGTTTTCGGATAATATTTTTCGAGAGCGTCACCACTATGGATCAAAGGAACAGGTGATAACACGTCGGAGTTTATGGTTATCCACGGCTGCACGCCGAAGGAATTCCTTAGATCCCAAGGTTGGAAGGAAAACCAGTACTTCCACATCTCTTGGCGAGAAGCTCAGAGGACTGTATAATTACAATTCATTAACTGAAAGCAGAAGGCGACGAACAGCCAGCAGTATTTTACATCCAAGTTCGCATAACAATGAGACAGAGTATGCTATAGATAATACAATTTCCTCCAACGTTTCCCAGAGTTTAAGAAATGAACAACACAGACAAAGTTCACCGAACATCAGGACTGGTATTACTAACACAATTTCTAGAAACCGTACATCACAAAGTTCTTTTAATGTTCTGTCAGAAACAGATAAATCCAACGCCAAGAAAAGCAGTACAGTCGATGATCTGGAAACGGAAAACGAAATCAACGCTCCCTTTTGCACACCTACAGATTCTTTATCTTGGTTTTTGGAAAAAGATACCGTTCACGACAGCGTAAGTACATCAAATCACATTAACTTAGTTTTATCCCAAAAGAATACTCAACGTATTGAAGTGCAGAATGGGACTGTAGGAAGTAATCGAAACGGCGAGTGCACAAAATTAACTCCGACTTTAAGAAGCTTCTTTTTTTGCGATAATATCCAATCAAAAATATCATCACCTCGTGAACAAGCTCCATACAGATTGGATGAAAGAAATGATCAACAAGAGCAAGTCGATAGAGCGAGTAAATTAAATAAACAGTTGATTGAAGGAATGCCGTCATGTCTTTCAAGCTTCTACGTCAAACAAGGTGCTTTGCTGCCTCTTAGATCCCATCAACTTTTATCTAGACAGGGGAAAGAGAGCTCTTTTGAAAATACGCATAATCCCTACTACACATTTTTGCCCGAATTTAATCAATCAAGTGCTGAAAGTGTGTACAAAAAATTTAACACCGAATCAATGAGTACTAAAGACTCATGCCCGTTATCAGCTATTTTGCCAAACAAAAACTTAAGTATTTGCAGCAAAACGTCTTCTTTTTCTTCTAATAAGACAGAAAATTTTCAGAAGCAAACAAGTACTGATGCAAATAATCCTCCGAATGTGGTATCTCAAGGATTGGCAAACTGTATTACTTATTTTCACCACAAGAGTGGAGGAAATCTTTATAATCAAGTCACTAATGAAACTTCACCGTATTTGAACATTCTTCGAGCACTGAGTCGTATGCGAGAAGATGCAAAATTGCTCAAAACCAATAATTCAATATTTAATTCCACATTGCTCAGTGAAGTGCAAGAAGAATCATCTCAAACTGATCACACTAATTATTTGGAACTTCCTGATTCTCAAAGACATAGCGGCACACCACTGCCTGTTAATGATATAATTTCCAAGAAAGTCTCATCTGGAATTTTGTACCAGACCATAAGAGAAAAGAGCCGCATGCTTGGAGATGAAAGTAATAGAAAACAATTAGTAGCTGACGAAAGAAAGCTTTGCGAGGCGAGTACGGAAGGGGAAATAATTAATCATCAAATAGAAGTCAAAACATCAGAAAATATAAGTGAAAATCATTTGCATCAGCTTATGACGCAAACTACACTCACTGAAACGATTCCACATGGAGATAAATTGATACAACTAAGAGATAATGAACACGTACCAACAAAAGCAGTAGAAACTGTTTTTGTGGGTCCTTCTTCTCCCAATGACGACTTCAAAAGTATCAACACCTACCAAGTTTGCGCACCTGGTAGTGACGAGCAGTGTCCAGAAGAGTCGTTGGTACAGCAGTCAAAAGACACGTGCTCTGCTTTGACACCTCCATTAAATATCAACAGGGGAAACATAGCTTCAAGTAGTTTAAGCCTCCTGTCTAGCGATAATGAACTTCCCAGCTGCACGTTTCTTGAGCGAGCTTCCATAAACTCAAATTTATGTTCTTCACTATCGGAGTTTCAATACAACGATTTTCCTTCTGCCAGATCCTTAGACATTGACACTGAGAGGAGAATCGATACCAGAGAATCGCTCACAATTCAATCACAACTTCTGCAACGGCGTGAAACTTCATGGTCTCAGGAAACCAGCAAAGAAACTTTCCTTAACAGCACTATTGCTGAAAGAATGAATTCCCAAACCAAGGGCATTTCACAAGTCCACGTTACTGATGAAGGGCAATACCTTATAACACAAGAAATGCTACAAGCTCCCAAGAAGGATTCAGAAGGCTTGCCAGTTTCTTCGGAGCCCACGTTGTCACGTCCTACCAGTGCAAACGATTCCTCTCCGAAGGGACCACGTCGCATCGGTTCCCCGAAACTACGCTCCACTTATCATCACAAACAAAACCGTGAACAATTCAAGCTTTCTCATTCCTGGGCGAACCGCCCTCGAATCCCGGAAGAGCAACAACAACGTAGGCAATCAGACAGAGAAGAACCACTTCTTTCAACTTTTGAAGGAACATTGGACACGCGAGAAATAAAAGTGCGAGAATGTTCGAAAAGTCTTATAGATGACCGTCCCCTTGTACTCGTTTCCTGGGATGAGTCTGGAAACAATGAATTTGAAGGTCATGCAGAGTCTATTCAAGGTAAGAGGTCTTACAGCTTGCTCTATTGGAACAACACCCCAAGTGAAACAAAATGTACAAAACAGAATTTTACCAACTTGATTAAACGAATCATGACCACCATCTCCTCCTCTGTTGTTCATATTGACAGTAAATTGGCTTCTGAGAGCACTAGATCACTATCAGCGCCACAAAGCAGTCCATCTGCCAAAAAAATACCAAGCGTGGCAATTTCTTCGAATATTAAACAAGATTCACAGAATAGAATTAACATTTGCAAAACTGGCAATATAATTTGTGCTCATTCAATAAGTGATATAGGTTCTCAAAAGCAACAAGCTGAACGCATAACTTGTCTTCCTGAAAGTAACAATTTTACGCCAACGGATCAAACACAAAACGACATAATCCGAAAGTCCAAAAAAAGTTTAATAGACCCCTCAGAAGATATTGTTTCTTGTCCCAACAAAGAAAAAGCCAGTAATTTCAACAGATATGAAGATGTTTCAAAATATCACTCCTATGAAGAGCATCCCAAGGAAAACCTAGTTCATTTGCAAGAAGAGATTATGCAAAAGGATGAGCAAAGTGTTTTTAAAATGTCTCCCGTTCTTCCAATTCCATGTTCAAGCAAGAATCTATTCACACAACAGCTGCAGGAAAAAGACGAAGTTAAATCATTGGACGCGAGTAATACTTTGCCGCATTACAAAGGGCAAGCAGTACCTACCCATTCCCCAACTTCTTCAAACGAGTGGAGTATGTGCATTGAATACCCGAAAGTATCAAGTAAACGAGCTTTATATTCCTGGTGGAAAGGCAAACAAAGATCCATCACGACTTACAGTAAACTCTTTGACTCAATGGGAATGTGTTACCTGGCTAGTTCTGATGAAGACATTTCTTCAGAAGATGATTGTAATGTAATTAGTTGGAATGAATAGTAAATGAATTATTATGATTAATCTGTTATTTTATATAAAATTGAAAATAAGACTTTTTACACAAACAGAAGAAAGAATTTTGAATATTTGTTACTATAAAGATAACAGTATAAATTAATCCCAATTAATACTACATAATTTTTCTACTTAGCAGATAATTTATATATTTTACTTAGCGGATTACTTTATATTTTTACTTACAATATTTTACATAATATTTTCTATTTGAATTTATATCAGGTTAAAAATGAAACACATCTTAATTCTTAGTAATGAGTTCCTTTTTTTATTAAAAGACTTAGCTTTTCCTCGTGTAAGGTCAAGTTCTTTCTCAATGTTATATTTTTACTTTCTCGTATAAGTACGTATACACGGAGTATATAATGTAGGCAGTGTATACGAAGTTATATAATGCTGCGGATTGTCGATTTCGGGATTTTAAATACACGGCCTGAGATCCTTTGAGATTAGAAAAACCGGTTGATTTTTGAAAAGATACGTCCCTATGTACTCAGTCCGTATACGAACAACATTAGCGCTCATACTTTTTGAAGGTATTTTTAATGAACAAATTGCCCAATACATCTGGCCCGCTTCAAAGACCTAGGATTTTGAAAAGATTTTGTTAAAAGTTGGAGTACTTTACATGAAGCACTTGGCCACTATTTTTATGAGTAAAGAAACAGTTTCAATTGTTTAAAACTACGTGATTTCAGACTACTTTAAGACTCGCGGCCATTGTGTCGCGAAACGTTTGCTTATTTAGTATATTTGTGGATAAATACTACATCTCGAACAGTCTAAAAGAAGTTTTAGACATTAACATACAAATTCGACACTGTGGTCTTTATGGCGAGAAATATTATCTCCGAGAAGCATTATAACAATCCGAATAAATTTATCAAAATTAAACTGCCGTGTCCTATTGAGGCTTGCTACGAACTCTAACGCGGTCACAAACTAGTGGTGCTACAATTGCACATTCTTTCCCGAATTATTTGCCTCGCTTATATACCTGTCCCATACCTGTTATAAACAAGCAGGTAATAACTGAAGTTATTCTATTTGAATGCCTTAATGTTCTGACAAGATATCCTATTATTATTAAGGTGCTATCCACGTCCAGTTGTGCATTGAAGTCATGTTGTTCTTGATTAAGCGGAAATCCAGCCTTTGCATGAGAACTTCTTTCACCTCATTTCATATCTTCAAAATGCTCTCCCAAATCTATCATGCTGTGCTGAAGCGTTAACACAATTTTTTTAAAATATTTTTTTCGAGTGGAGCAAAGGATGCTCATAAACATAAAGTAGTTTTCATTCTCAGTTTCACTGAGAATGAAACCTACAGTGAAACTAAAAAAAATGCAGTATTAAAAAAAATTGGACTTTGTAACTACATTGAATATACAGATGTTTATTCTTCATAAACAATTATTTTTCAATTTCATACTGATTTAAATATGTCGAAAAACAAATTTTTATGAAGGATAAAATTTTGAAATTATTACATTATGTTTTTTAAAAAGTTAATATTTTTTTAATATTCGAGGGTTATATCCAATTATATCCAGTTAATTTTAAAAAAATAAGTGCACGTCCAGATAATTTAAAAAATTAAATTTTCTGAAAAACTGCTCCTACGTTTTTATTATTATTATTTTGAATAAAGTAGTTAATCACAAAATACTGATAGCACAATGTAGTTAATCAAACATGTCAACATTTCAATTTAAACTTTTGATTCTTCAAATACTACACTCAATTTTGTACCATCTTGCACGACATTAATATTTACATTTTGGATGTATTTCGTGAATTAAAGCGTTTTAATAATAATAATTTTAACATCATAATTAATAATTTTAATTATGTTTCTCGACAATCCAAACGTTTTTTAATACAAAGGAAGAATAAATGTTGTGTTATCAAAAACGATCAAACCAAATATTTTCGAAACCTTAATTTTAAAAAATCCTGTAATAAAAATTGGATTTCTCTACTGGTATATTCC
This sequence comes from Acheta domesticus, assembly GCA_031308135.1. Taxonomy (NCBI): domain Eukaryota; kingdom Metazoa; phylum Arthropoda; class Insecta; order Orthoptera; family Gryllidae; genus Acheta; species Acheta domesticus. The sequence continues at coordinate 153,459,785 of JAHLJT010009419.1, forward strand.
GAGTTTCAATTAAAGAAGTATTAGGGAATATGAAACGTGCAGAAAAGTGAAGTAAAAAAGTGTTTTTATCAATTCAATAATATCTATACAACGAACATCTACGAATACCCGTTACATTCTTCTGTACAGAGGGCCTTGGAAGTGGGGATAAACCGGAAAAATGGCTGAAAGAGGAGTCCTAACCTCCTCTAACCCTAAGCAGGACAATCCTGCAGCACTTAGGTGCAAAGGGTAAATTAAAAAAATAATATCTATACTGTAGTAACGAAAAGTATACAATCGTGTATCGTCTTGTACTATTGTATGTAAAGTTGTAAGTATTTGAGAAAAATAGTGTAGGGAAAAATGCATTCAATGGCGAATGATGTTATGATTGCTGTTCCCAAGTCCACAGATATTATTAACTCATTAATTATTTAGCAATCAGTATGAGTTTCTATGAATGTGCTTTGAAGGTTGACCAGTTAACAGGCTTATGTACAAAGAGTAAAAGTTAAGAAGCAAACTGAGTATTACTTAAGAATTTAAACTCAAAAAATATTTTAAAGTAGACTGATCATCTAAGAATTTAAATATTATATAAAATATTTAAAACAAGTCGTTGCTTTTATAGCCGATATTATTTATATCTATATTATTTTATAGCCTATATTATCACAATCTGTGGATTTGAACACATTTTCTTCAAACAAAACGTTACTAATGTTTTTATCGTAGTCATTATTTATTAACAACGTTTATATCAAAGATTTAAAACCAAGAAATTCGTGAATACATACATGAAGAGACATATAAAATTGTGTATTGTTGTATTATTCTATTGTCTAGGGTAATACTATATTGTATTGCTTTATATGTCATCGGAACTTGGTGTGAATTTCTAAGGTTCGAAGAGAGGAGAGTAGGAAAGTCATGCACGAACAGGGAGTGACACCCTAAAAAGTGTACAGCGAGTGAGCAAATCTGACACCCTAAAATCTGACGCGATTGCAGTGCTGCGTTTGATAATGTGCTATTGTAATTTCAATACCAATTCCGTCAACCCATAATTTATCTTTCTTTATATGAAAAAGTACATACTGTCTTCGGCAATATTTAGAATGATCCTGGGAGCTTCAACTCACTATATGCACTACCTTCTGAATGATACAGAAGGTGATTGATTACTAGTGATTCCGGGCGCGCCAACTGTTGTCATTATTCCCGTAAGTGTAGTTCATATTTTGTTCGGGAGTTGGCGGTGATCTTGCCCCGATGAATGGCGAGATCCGGTGCCGACCTACCGTCAGCGGGGGTTTCTGCAACCATTTCACCGCCCCAGTCTGGACAATCTCTAAGCTCCCAACCGGTCTTCCAGTATGTGAGGTAGTGCATGTAAGTGTCAGTGTGTGTAAGGGATAGAACAAAGAATGGGAAGGAGAGATCGCGCGTGGTCCGTGGCTTGATTGGTAGGGTACTGATCCGCCTTTCACCTGGTATTGATCGAAGAAACTATCGATAAGAGCAGCCGGCCAAAGGAATTCTCCTCCAGACAGCAACAGAACTCGACCTAGCTATGTTGCTAGTGTCGAAAATCCTGCCACCTCGGGACTCGAACTCCAGGATTCCCCGGTCACAGGCACTGCAGTGACATCAGTTGATGAACTGAGCCACCTCTCCCGGTGTTACAGATGAGAAATTGTCAACAAACTGCTGTGTAGTAACAAAGTATTTGGTCAGCGAAATGGTATTAGAACCATTGTTTTCATGCAATCGACGAAAAGGCGATGGTTATTTTCTTCAGCTGAAAATATTCAACTCACCTTATCGCTCTTAACTGGTCATCCTTCTACAACATGTGTGATGTTTAGATTACTGACGCCAGAGGCGATTTCTAGAGCCATGTTTATTTACATCTTATATACAACTGTTTTTCTGTTTTGCTGCTTTTCTATTGTAGTATATTCAGTGCTTGATTTATGAAAGTGTAGGTCCCGGCATGCGCTCCAAATTAGTTATTAATTTAATAAAAATAGTTGTATATTTATAATATAATTTAATAATTATTTCCGAGTTACGAAAACGCAGTAAATTTGCAGCTGGCTATTATGTTTGTCACGAAATTATAGAAAAACTACTCATACTTTCAAAAAAAAAGCATGCCATTATTTGAAGATGTAGTTTTGATAAATACATTTCATTGAGAAAAAATTGTATTTTCACAATTGTAGTTGTAAGAAGACGACGAAAACGAAGAGCAATCAATTTTGAGCGGGCTATTATGTTTCTCACGAAATTATAGAAAAAATACTCATATTTTCAAAAAATTCAACATGACCTAATTTGAAAATCTGTTTTTGATGAGCACATTTGATTAATAGACACAATTGTATCTTCACATTTATAATTGTAGAAAGAGGCCGAACATTTTTTAATTTTTAAAAATGTTTGCAAAATCATGCATTTCAATGAACATGAAACCTGCAACATTTTCTTAAGCTTTGTTTATGTTATCTGAGGTCCCAATTTAAGCAAAAGATATTGTGCGTCTTTTAAGAAAAAATGGTCTAAAGAAAGTAATAAAATTGCCTGATTGACACAAAATTTCGCAAAAACTACTCATGTTTTTGAAACTCTTTAACATGACTTTATTCGAAGATCTGTTTTTTATGAACACATTTCATTAAGCAAAAAATTATATCTTCATAATTGTAGTTGTAGAAAGACGTCGAAAAAATGTTGAATCTTTTAATTTTCGAAAATTTAGAGTTTTCAACGAACATGAGACTTATACGATTCTCTTAAATGACCTTCAGACTATCCAACAACGAAATTTAGTAAAAATTGTTGGCGCCATTTTTTGAAAATTTTGAAAATGTCCTAGGGGCTTCAAGTAAAGTACCCCCCAAAAGTAAAATATCGGTTTCAAATTCAAGGGGCCACGAGATCAGTCAGATCAATCTGGGAATTTCAATTTTGGAGGTACTGCTGAGAACTAGTACTTCCTAGAGAACTAAGCGGTTCAGAGTAATTAAAACATCGAGAACTAATATTGAGAAAAAGATAGCCCAGTCCAAGTGAGTTTATCGCCAGTGTTAAGAAAGAGTTAGGAAATGTTAAAAGTGTCAAGTGAGTTAGAAAGAGTAAAAAATAAAAACGTGATAGAAATTGTACAGTGTTAAGAATGTTTAGAAAAGAAAGAGACAGAATAACTGAAAGTGACTAGCGAATAATTACCATACTATTCGTTTTATACAAATAACTCACAAACAATAATCAAGCTACAACAATTGTAAGAATTAGTAATAAGCCAATCACCCACCCTACATGCAGGAGGCCTTTGCCATTAATGAGATTAAACCAGACTAATAATAATAATAATAATAATAATAATAATAACAATAATAATATCGAGTTTTAAATTGTATTTTTTCTTCAACTCATGGTAACTTATATAAGTTATAGATTTATATTAAATCGTTTTGTTGACATGCAGGATTCAGCCAAAGGCCCCTTAGCGGACAGCTCCCTCTAAATCCTACCGCAGATGGCTTTACTGGGCTAGTCAAATAGAATCAAAATGAAATTTCGATCCAATTTATCTTAAGTAATGCTTCACATAAAAAAAGCGTTGATAATAAAATAAATTAAAACTGACAAGCATAATAAATATTAAACGCAACTTCAATGTGCACAATCGAACGATATATTTACTAGAACTGTTCTCAATGATTATTTTAGTACATGGTTTGTAAACTTCTCTGTGATTGGTCAAGAACCTGTGTCATAATGAAATCTGTATCGTAATGAGTATCATTATGCAACGGGTTGCAGCCATCAAAAAACGGAATTATACAATGGGAGTGGAAAAATTAATATCTCTAAGGGGTGCATTTGTCTGATCTAAAATCAAACCGTCCCCGCCCCCTGGGGAAGGGGGAAACTTCAAAATGTTAAATGGGAACCCACATTTTTTATTGCAGATTTGGATTCTACACTACACAATTCATATGTTTCGGCTAAAGCATTTTTGAATTGTGATAAAATCCGCTATATTCTCAAAAATAAGAATTTTTGAAATTCTCGAGAAATTTCGCTTTGGATTGAAAAATAAACACCTATTCAATATTTTTTTAAGTATCTAGTGATAACATAACAGTTAAGCCCCCACCCCCACTCCTAGGAAGATGGGTGAGTGGTGGCTTTCTCGTCTCCAACGGGAACCTCCATTTCTTTCATTAAAGAGTTAGATTTAACATGTAGGTTTTTTCATTCGTGATCGCATTGAAATGCTTTTAACAAAGTACTTTTAGCTTCGCCTAGGAACAACGATGTGGTCGTAATAGTTTTTTGTTCATTTCGAGGTGATCGTTTTAGGTGAGTCCCCTCATCTCTCACCATCGGGATGCAACTATAAAAAAACGTCAACTCTAACTAATCACTAATGAAAAAATCTACACATTAAATCTAATTCTTTAATGAAAAAAATGGGAGTTTTCATTTGAGATTACAAGGTCACCAACCCCCGGGGTGGGGCTTAACTGTTATCATTATATTCGATTTTTAAAAATTATTGAACAAACGTTTCTTTATTTTTGAATCCAAAGTGTAATTTCTCGAGAATTGTAAACAACCTTATTTTTGAAATTACAGCCCCATCTATCAGAAAATTAAAAAAAGTTAGACAAAACGTATGTATTTTTAGTATAGAATCCAAATCTGAAATAAAATGGTTGTTTCCATTTAAAATTTCAAAGTTGCTCCCCTTCCCAACCCGTCAGGGGGAGGGGGCGAGGTTTGATTTTAGGTCAGGCAGATGTGTACCCCTTGGAGATGTTATTTTTTTGTCTGAGGCTTTTTTGTACAATGCGCATTTTTAAATTATTTTGATTTTTCAGATTAAATGGGACATCCGGTATATAATCACTAAAATAATGGGTCATGTCCATTTCGAGAAAATAGATCACTAATATTCTAAAAACAATGCTTCATCTTCTTAGAACTTCACTAGTAAACCTCTAGATCAGTGGCGTCTGGCGAAATTTTTTTCGAGGGAAGCAATTACATGTTAGATAAAAGATTTTTAATTTTTCATATGGATCTGACCACTAATGGTTACTTTAAACCACTTGTAAAAACAATACTGGTAATTGTAATAACTTGTAATTTTATTTTATTTCATTTGGTCAAAAAACAGTAGAAACTGTATACGACGTATGGGGGAAGAGATTATCTGCGCACATTTTCTTGAGGCCCAGAATGAAAATAAAAAAAAACACGCGAGATTAGCAACATTTGAAAAGCTAGACTTTTCGTTCCCGAGTTACAAAAAAACAATTTCAACGCTAACTGAACTGCTGATTTGATTTTTCTAACATTTGCTAACAAAATAGTAACGAACTTCAGTTCTACTCCTACCACTACAAGCAAAAGGAGTGCTCAACAAAACGTGCGCACAGTGAAGCTACATTTTCGTCCAGAAGCAAAACAACGAGCCATCTCAGCATTTGCTCAATGGATCAGGGAAACTGGACAAAAACCTGATCGAGGTGGGGGTCATTGACCCGGAAGCTGAAGTACATTACTTGTTACAGGCGTATTAAATATTTTTTTAAATGTATACAATGCAAACGTAAACTAATTCATTATATATCTTGGTTTTGTTAAAATAAACTTTTTTTTCACGATCAGTATAGTCTCTAATTGTATAGAAACAGTTTTGGCAGCGAAAAAGATTTTACTTTTAACTTAAATTTGTGTACCGACTTCAATCGTTTAATGTCATCTGGCAATGCGTTGTAAAGTAACGTACATGTATTGTATGTTGATTTCTTGTACTGAGCTGTTGATACTGACACTCGATGCACGTGATTTCTACGACGTGTGTTGTAATTATGAATATCAATATTGTATGAAAATATTTTCCCTCCGTTATGTAGGTCATTTTTGACAAATATTACAGATTCGTAAATAAATAGACAAGGCAATGGTAAGATTCAAAGCTCAATGAAAAGAGGCTTCCAGGGATCACGTGGAAGGCATTTTTTCATTATTAGAATTAATTTCTTTTCCGATCAGAAGGTCTGAATACTACAAGACGAGCTTCCCCAGAATATTATGCCATTATCTCAGGCGGGAATGTACATTAGCAAAATAAATGCAACGAGCTGCATGAAGACTGACAGAATTTGAAAGAATTTTGAATGCGTAACATAATGAACTTAATTTAGTGTTTAATTTTGTTATATGTACATTCCATTTGAGGTTTGATTGAATCAGGGACCGAAAAGGTATTGAATACCGGTAAAAAATACCGGTAAAATACCGGTATTTTTTCATACCGGTATAAAATACCTTTATTCTTTTATACCGGTAAAATACCTTTATAGGACGTCTATACCGGTATGGACGTCCATAAAGGTTATACCGGTATTATACCGGTATTTTCAATGGAAATAGTGCCGCGTGCCCCACACACGCGCCACAAACGCGCGCGCGCCACAAACGCGTGCCACACGCGCTCGCGGCAAACGCACGCGCGAGCTAACCACACGCGCGCGCCCACACACGCGCGCGCCAAACACACGCGCCCCAAACACATGCGCGCGCCAACACGTGCGCGCATCAAACACGCGCGCCGAACAAACGCGCGCGCCGAACAAACGCGCGCACCGAACAAACGCGCGATCCGAACAAACGAGCGCGCCGAACAAACGCGCGATCCGAACAAACGCGCGCGCCGAACAAACGCGCGATCCGAACAAACGCGCTAGCCGAACAAACGCGCGCGCCGAACACACGCGCGCGCCGAACAAACGCGCGCGCCGAACAAACGCGCGCGCCGAACAAACGCGCGCGCCGAACAAACGCGCGCGCCGAACAAACGCGCGCGCCGAACAAACGCGCGAGCCGAATAAACGCGAGCGCCTAACACACGCTTGCACCTCTCACACGCGCGCTACACACTTATGCGCTATACACTCACGCTCTATGCACCCACGCGCTATATACACTCGCTCTTTCTTTCTCTTTCTCTCTTTCGTTCTCTTTCGATTTCTCTCTCTCTCTCTCTCTCTCTCTCTCTCTCTCACACACACACACACACACACACACACACACACACAGTACACATTCGGCAAAGCGTTTGTTGGGGCCTACGGTCAAACATCCTTCTCTCATATTTCAATTCTACTCACTGCGAAAAGAAATTAATAGCGTGGAGTATGTAGGTCGAGTGCGTTATCCTCTGCCGAACCGGAGACGCTCGTGGGTCGAAACGCTGACCTCCGGAAACTGCCTACGCAACGGCGCAGCCCTCGCAGTTCTTACAAAGGGGAACTGATTCCGAGAATCGGAATGCGCCAAGGAACGTTGCGTGAAGTCTTATCAACCGATGTCAGATTTCTGTCGCCTTCGTTCTTTCACAACTGATGTCGAAGGTCATATCCTGGCAGAGGCCGCAGGCCCGACCACGCGCGACGATGTCTGCACTTCGAGAGGCGGCACGTTGCAATTGTTTTAAAAACTACTTGCCATACTTCACAGCACTTAAATTTCATATTTATGAGTTTTGAGGGTGAGGATAGGACAAGGAAGAGGAAGGAAAGATCGCGCGCGGACCGAGGAGAATTCTAGCGGCCGGCTGCTCTGATCGGTAGTTTTCCTTGGTTTCTCCGAACAATATCAGAGGAATGCCGGAGCAGTACCCTAATAGACGGGCCACAGACCGCGCGCGATCTTTCCTTCCTCTTGTCCTATCATCACCCCTTCACTTACACTTACACTAGCATGCATTACACTGCCATACATGCCGGAAGACCGCGCGGGAGCTTTTGCCGGCTGGGAGGGGGGCGCTGGTGGGAGATACCTGGTTTAGGGAAATCCCGCTAATCGACGGTACGTCGGCGCCTGATCTTGCCATGCAATGAGGAAGATCACTGCCACCTCTCGTAGAAAACGCCCTGCACTTACGGGGTTAGCAATTGCTCGGAATCACTTATAATCATTCAATCGTTAATAGGAACACACTCTGACTAGTCTCCTGAGGTCTAATAGTGTAGAGCGTGAAAGAGTGTGTATTTAAGGCGAAAGGATTAGGAACAAAAGATAATGTCCGATCAGTGGCCCGTTCGGGCACCCACACGCGCGCGTTGGCGCCCAACCCACGCGCGTTCGCGTCCCCACACGCGCGTTCGCGCTCCCACACGCACGTTCGCGCTCCCACACGCGCGTTCGCGATCCCACACGCGCGTTCGCGATCCCACACGCGCGTTCGCGCTCCCACACGCGCGTTCGCGCTCCCACACGCGCGTTCGCGCTCCCACACGCGCGTTCGCGCTCCCACACGCGCGTTCGCGCTCCCACACGCGCGTTCGTGCGCCCACACGCGCGCGCGACCCCCGGCGCGTTTGTGCCCCGACACGCGCGTTCGTTCCCTTACACGCTCGCACGACTCCACAAGCGCGTTCGCGCTCCCACACGCGCGTTCGCGCTCCCACACGCGCGTTCGCGCGCCCACACGTCAGATTGTTTCCCTTCGAAACCTGTATGATTCTACTGAAATACCGGTATTTTGTCATGAAAATACCGGTATTTTCATGAGAAAATACCGGTAAAATACCTCTAAATAGAGGTATTTTACCGGTATAGACGTCGAATAAAGGTAAAATACCTCTATAAATACCGGTATTTGACGTCTTATACCGGTATTTTTTAAGGTATTTTGAATAAAGGTATAATAGAGGTAAAGGTATTTCTATACCGGTATAAATACCTTTACCGCTATTATTTCGGTATTCGGTCCCTGGATTGAATTGAGAGACCTAGAAACTTTGTTACCTCAACAACAGCTAATTGCATATTGTTCATTTTCAATGGAACATGCAATTGCCGATTTGAAATGCAAAAGTACATTGAAGCAGGTTTTCTTTCGTTAACAATAAACTTATTACGAAACCAATTTGAAACTTTAGAAATCGTAGTATTTATTGCTTCTTTTTTGCAAAGGACATTCGTGTCATCGGCAAACAGAAACGTTCTTCCATTTTTAATATACGAGGGCATATCATTTACACGTAACAGAAAGAGGACAGGACCTAAGATTGAGCCTTGTGGGACCCCCATGCTCAATTGGCAAAGAATTGGAAACATAAGTACGTAATGTCCTTTCGTGCCAGTATCGTATTTCTACTCTTTGAGTCCGATGTTTAAGGTACGAAGTTATCCAGTCTAGGGCAATGCCACGAATTCCATACGAAGGTAATTTTGAGAACAAGATGTTATGCTCAACAAAGTTAAAAGCATTCGAAAGATCTAAGAATATTCCAAGGGGTGCTTCATTTTGGTCTACTGATGAAGCAACATCTTTTAGAAAAGAAAAAAATGGCAGTTTCCGTAGATTTTGAATTTCTAAAACCGTGTTGTGAATCTGAAAAAGCTTTGTTTTTCCTGAGAAAAGTTTCCATTCGTGAGTAGAAAAGCCTCTCTAATATTTTTGAGAAAACTGAGAAAAGAGAATTTTGCCGGTAATTTTGAATATCATTTTTGTCCCCTTTTTTAAAAAGTGGCTTAATTTTTGCTATTTGAAGATATCTGTAAATATTTCTGTGCATAAAGAAGCATTGAAAATGTGAAATAACGGATGCATAAAGGCAGGTGCAGAAGTTTTTAAGAAACAATCCGGAAATTCATCTAAACCAGAAGAATATTTATTTTTTAATTTACGCATTATTCTGAGGATTTCGTTGGAAGTAGTTTATGAAATAAACATCGTATCGGAATTTTTTTGGGAAGCGTAAGGTGTTGAATTTTCCGGTTTTTGTCCCTTCGTGAGATCAGACGCAATTCTAGAAAAGTGTTTATTATTATTATGTTAATTAAAACTTAAAAATTATGTTTATTATGTTAATTAAAACTTAAAAATTATGTCTATTATGTGAATTAAAACTTTCTTTTCAGTAACTCTAAAAATCCACTTGAAGACGTGAGAGTTTCTGCACTGTCGCCTTCGACAATATTTTCAAACAAATTCATAAGAATTTCTCGATACTCATACACAGTTTGAACTAATCTACTATTGTAATTCCATTTGGTGGGATCCGCTTTTGGAAGCCTTTTTAACCTTAATTTATTTAATTTATGAGCAAAACAGTGCATTAGGGTATGCCTCTTTCTCTTTAACCTGTAGCCCATTTAAATGACCAGCCATCACCGCAGCACCATCATAACTTTGTGCAGTAAATTTTGATTCCCATTTTAAATCTTCAACAATATCTCTTACAATTCTATATAAAGCTTCTACCGTTCTGTCTGAAGAGACTTCTTGAAATCCTAGGAATCTCTCTTCAACATTTTCTTCCCCATTTAAATTAATTACTACTTTGGATAATTGGCTTATATGTCCAACATCTTAGAAATATAGGACGTCTGAATGTATACGAAATGTAGGAAATATAGGACGTCTGAATATATATTGACGTCTTGGAATCCTAGGAATCTCTCTTCAACATTTTCTTCCACAATTAAATAAATCACTACTTTGGATAATTGGCTTATATTTCCAACATCTGTATATAATACAATGACAACGAAATTACTATTATTTATTTCTTGTTTAATGTTTTGGAAATAAACATTTACAAATGAAGATATTATGTCATTTTGAATCAAATTTGAAGTACCAACAAATACAGATGAATTCTCGTGATGCTGTACCAACAGTGGCTCATATTTTGCTTTTAAGTGTATCAAATCTTTAGAGTTTCCTTTATTCTGTAGAGTCAGATGACTCATGACCTCGAAAACTGAGTTCGTTTTGAATTAAAATTTTTTAACTTCAAAATTCTGGTCAAATGATTTTTACAACTTGAATGTCTGTTCACTACCTGGTGTAAATGATTTAAATCAATAAGTAATTATCTAAACTTTCAACGAAGCCTTGACATATTTGCAGAGATAAGAAAATAAAAACTCGAAGAAAAATAAATTAATACCACTGAACCGATAAGCACCTGTAGAACCCACCAACGCGCGCTGTGAGTCACGATGTAAGAAACTGGCTGATTTCTTCCCAAGGTGACCTTGACTGAGTCCACGCGCGCCCACCACACGCACCAGTGTATCTGCTGATCATAGCATTCCATATGATACGTTGGATGCAGCCAGCTCTGTGCTTCCACACAGCTTTACAGGCGATCTCTACCCCATCTATTGGTAACAATAATAATCACGCTTCCTTTAAATGAAATGCTTCCCTTGCTTGCACGTCCCTACTCTAGATGGCAAGGAAATCTGCATGTTTGGACATGATCCCTTTTTTTACTGACACATTTATGTTGAGACTCTCAGAACATGTGTTTACTAACAAATACACCAAAAGTGAACATGGCCCGTTTTACACTCAATATATATATATATATATATATATATATATATATATATATATATATATATATATATATACAGGGTGAGTCACGTAACTTTAGCACCTCCTGTAACTTTTGAACGGTTGAAGATATTGCAATGCAGTTTTCACGGAAGTGAATGAGGAAATGGGGCTAATTGATATGTGTATTGATTTCTTTTTTATCACTTGTATTTTACAAGATATTTGAAGTAACTTTGTTTTTTCAAATGGGACTATACATATTTTTTTCAGTCTCTCATGACAAGCGTAAAAAGACAAATCCAAAGATATAAATATTATCCTATCTTAGATAAGCATTTTTTTAGTAATTTTGATTTTTTTGCGCCTAGTTTTTAACCGACATTTCATTGTAACTGTCAGCCCCACAAGGTCACGCAGCGCTCCCCAGCAAACGCGGACTCGGGGAAGGGAAGGGATTTTAGCACTTGAGGATACGAAACATATTCCAAATATTCACAAAACTGTTGCATTTCAACTGTTGCATTGCAACTGTTGCAACTGTTGCACAAAACTTTGCTTTCCATCCTGCCCCATTTTCAAATATTTTGTGTTTCTTAGGGATTGAAAATACGGATTTGTCATGAGTAGCATGTAATAAAACAAGATTGTTTCTATCCCTAAATTATTATTATATGCTTATTAACATTGAAATTGTTTGCTCAAAATATGCAATATTTTTTGTACAGTCTTAATTATTTATTCTTATTAAGCTTTGTTTCAAGATCCCATTAATAGGTATCTTAAATTAAATTGAGTCGAAGTTATAAACAATTTTATTACAAAACATACTTATGAAAATTCCTTATTTTCCATCCTTCAATTCCTTCAATCAAAGAAAGACGAAAATCTGAAAGCGCGGAAGGATGGAAAACACAGTTCGGGAAAAAACTCGCAATGGTTTTGCGAATATTTGGAATATGTTTCGTATCTTCAAATAAAATCCGTTCCCTTCCCTTTCACTTCCCCGGGCGCCAGTGTGCTGGTGGAGCGCTGCGTGACCTTGTGTGGTGGACTATTCAAAATGTCCGTTAAACCCGTCGCAAAAATCAAAATTACTCAAAAAAAATGCTTATCTAACATATAACAATATATATATATTATTGGATTTGTCTTTTTACGCTCGTCATGGTGGACTGAAAAAATATGTATAGTTCCATTTGAAAAAACAAAGTTACTTAACAAATCTCGTAAAATACAAGTGATAAAATAAAAATTAATGCACGTATCAATTAGCCTCTTTCCCTCATGCACTTCCGTGAAAATTGCATTGCAATAACTTCAACCGTTCAAAAGTTACAGAAGGTGCTAAAGTTACGTGACTAGACCTGTATAAATAGATAGTTATTGCACTATATATATACATATATATATAGCAAATTTTATAAAATATTATAATCGAGCACTATAAATATATATATATATAGATATAGATAGATATATGAGGCAGTATCAAAAAAATTGAATTCAATGGCTAAGCGAAAAAGGTTTTATTATGGTATATATGTAGTGGTGGTCAGCGAAAATTGTTTTTATGGTATATTTATACCATATAAAGTTATATGGTATATGTTATGGTATATATGTATATATATATATCATATATATTCATGTGTGTGCATACATATGCAGTTAAAAGTAGTTATTTATTATACAAAACGTAGATAAGAAAAATCACATTACTTTGGGGCGGAAATCGGTAAGCAAAGATATTCTAAAATAGTGTCGGCGATATTTTGTCCAATTTCATACAAAATATCCATACGTTACATCCATTATTAGCGCAATATTCTTTTTTATTTACAGGATTTTTCGCCAAAATCTCCTAGTATCGTTGGTGAATTCATCTCTAAAATGTATCCCCAACCCCCCCAAAAAAGGTTTTGTCAGATATGTGAGAATAAGAAATGCGAAGCGAATATTGACAGCATATTTCTGTTGTAAGGGGACGTCCTGCGACAATGGCTTCATCATCAAAACATAAATCTTCTGAGTGCGTATGCCAAGTAAAAACATCTCGCGTAGAATGCCCAGGTGTGGACTCAAAGAATAAATCTGAGAGACCAAAGAAATTAGTAAAAGGTTCAACTGAACAAGATATCAAGTATTCGGAAGGAGGACTAGCTTCGAAGAAAAAGGCAACAGGTGAAGAAGAATGTGGTTGCAAAACTCAAAACATTCGTTCTGCGTGTCCAACTAAGGAAGTCAGTGCTCATGTAGGAGACACTCAGCAAAAGAAAGCTGGAAAGACTGAGCAAAAGGTTCCTGACCGTCAAGAATGTGGCTGTCAAGTACAAAAGTCGCGGTTGGAATGCCCAGCCAAGAACTCCAAAGATCAAGCTGAGGGACCAGAGAAATTAGCAGAAGCTTCATCTGAACGGGATGCAAAGAGTTCTGAAGGAGCACTAGCTTCCCAGAAAAAGTCCCCAAATGAAGAAGAATGCGGTTGCAAAACTGAAAAAATTCGTTCTGCGTGTCCAACTAAGGAAGTCAGAGCTCATGTAGGAGACACTCAGCAAAAGAAGGGTGGAAAGTCGGAGCAAAATGTTCCTGACCGTCAAGAATGTGGCTGTCAAGTACAAAAGTCGCGGTTGGAATGCCCAGCCAATAACCCCAAAGATCAAGCTGAGGGACCCGGGAAATTAGCAGAAGCTTCATCTGAACGGGATGCAAAGAGTTCTGAAGGAGCACTAGCTTCCCAGAAAAAGTCCCCAGATGAAGAAGAATGCGGTTGCAAAACTGAAAAAATTCGTTCTGCGTGTCCAACTAAGGAAGTCAGAGCTCATGTAGGAGACACTCAGCAAAAGAAGGGTGGAAAGTCGGAGCAAAATGTTCCTGACCGTCAAGAATGTGGCTGTCAAGTACAAAAGTCTCGTGTAGAATGTCCAGCCAAGAGCCCCAAGGATCAAGCTGAGGGACCAGGGAAATTAGGTTCATCTGAACGGGATGCGAAGTCTTCCGAAGGAGCACTAGCTTCTCAGAAAAAGGTTCCAGATGAAGAAGAATGTGGTTGCAAAACTCAAGCAATTCGTTCCGCGTGTCCAACTAAGGAAGCCAGTGCTCAAGTAGGAGACACTCGGCAAAATAAGGCTGGAAAGCCTGAGCAAAAGGTTCCTCAGGGCAAAGAATGTGGCTGTCAAGTGCAAAAATCGCGGTTGGAATGCCCAGCCAAGAACCCCAAGGACCAGGGAAATTAGGAGTTTCAACTTCTCAACAGCAGTCCTCAAAAGGTTCGCAACGGAATATCAAGTCTTCGCAAGGAGTACTAGCTTCTCGGAGAACGGTACCAGGCAAAGAAGAACGCGTCTGTAATGTTACACAAAGATAATTTTAAATGTCCTGGAAATAAATAGACGGAATATTATTGCATTATCCCAATGTAAGTCATTTGCTTTAAGTATAAAATATTCCGTACTTACAATGCCGACGGGGAAAAATAATATTCAGAGGATAACCCCCAAAATATTGCTTTTATTTCTTATTCAGGTGGTTAAGTCTTAGTAGTAATTGTATATTTGAACCCAATGATCTTCATATGAAACGTGCCACTAAGAACATTTATACAGGATGGTTATTATTAAACCTTCCCTACAGAACACGTTATAAAAAGGAAATGAATGAAAGTACCAGTATCAAACTCGCAAGTATTACTGTCCAGAGTATGGGGTGCATGATTTCTAGTGTCACAGCGCTACCGGCCAGTTCCAAATATGGCCACCTGGTGCCATATTTGGAACTGGCCGGAGACATAGTGTTGATACTCCTAATAAGACATGCTGGTATGACATCGGGTATGCCATGCTGGCGAAGCATATTGCAGTAACGCTGGCCAGTCACAATGCAGGTCTTTGGACCTTCAGTACCAGGTTAAGGAACACGTTCACCACGCAGAGGAACTTCATGCACATTGCCTGGCGGTGAAAATCCTACACTCGGCGGTTCTGTGTGTTTACCTCACCCGTCAGAGAAAAAATTGCGTCTGTACATAGGATGGTCTAAGGCCAGGCCTCGTTAATTTCAATCCTTGCGAGAAAGTTGAGAGCGAAGTCAACATGTGCGTCCGAAGGGGCAAGCGTCTGTACGATATGAATATTGTACGGATATCATTTGAGAATGGTTCGAAGCACCTTCCGTACAGGGTCCACGGGATGTTGAAATGTCGGAACACAGCACGCGCACTTTTTGACGCTCGGGAATAGCGCGCAGCTGTGTCTTCCGTAATTCATTCAGCCGGCGATATTCTCGAAGTGCAGCTGCAGGATTACTCTTGTTTTGATAAAAGAGTTTCACCAATAACGCCATGCTTCTTTTGTCCAAACCCATGTTGACTCATCAACAAGTGCACAGCGACTACTCCGGTGAGTGCGACTATTCAGCACTATGCCTGATCATGGCACCTAGTTTGGAACCATATTTGGAACTGGCCGGTGGCACTGAGACGCGTAGAAATAATATACCCATACTCTGCCCAGTAAGACTAGTTTGGTACCTGTACTATAATTCGTTTCCTAGTTATAACGTGTTCTGCATGGAACGTTTAATTATTGCCACTATCAGGCGCGGCTCGTCATTAAAGGCTGTAAGGCGGAGCCTCTCCTAGAGAAACCGCCGTCCAAAAGAAATTTAAAAACATGTTTACAAATGTATTTATTTATTAATAATGGAATTCTGAGTTGTATTATGTTACAATCATATCAAAATTTTTCTTTATCGGTTCGTTAACGGCCGTCCGTAACACATTTAAAGCTGTTGACAGGGAAGGGAGAAGCGTTAGGCTCCCACTTTATTCTCCCATAAGGCGTGTACAAAACGAGGAGGCGTGACGTCATGCATTCACTGCAGACGCTTACCAGCGGACGAAGGCTGTGGCGAAACAGCCTTTGGTGGAATCTAGGGTCTGAAGAACGGCGGGCTCACCAGATAGCATTACTGTGCAGCTCCGCGAGTAGCATTGCCCTTCAACTAGTTTTCTCAGTATGCGGTAGGAGTGCTATATTATACTTGGGATTTTCTTTCTTGGCGCATGAAGTCTTGTCTTCTGGGACCCAGCAAAATCGTTGTGAAACAGAACTTACGAGTACTTGTGATTACTAGTTCTAGTAACTTGTAACCTTTGTGAAACGGGTCCCAGGATGGAATATCTCACGGTATTTCGCGTCGTTTTCAATCGTCTGTATCAAACTAATTATTAATAGAAATACAATGCAGGCAATGCAATGCACTGTAATGTAATGCAATGCATTTGCAGCCTTCCCCATTTATAAAACCACGAGCCGCGACTGGCCACTATGTATATTGTAATGGTCGATGCTTTTTATAATTTAAATGAATATGTCTGCCCAGGTTTGGGACAGTCAAGTTGTTGTAGTTGGTGCGCCAGTTAGCTCAGAATCTGTAAGATAACTTATCTCATAGGAATGGAGTGGGCATTACTGAAGAAGCATGCATAATGGATTTAGCCTTTAATTGGTATCGCTTTTCAAAACCTTTAATTGGTATCGGTGGTCTGTGATACCGCACAAGCTTCATTCCTATAATTCAACGTATCATTTGACAACATTGAACTTATCTGCTAGTCTAAAAATTAACATTTGTTTTATAAAGGTTTACGATGATGCAAAACTTCGAATTTGAGTCCCGGGCATGGATTTTTCACAAGGTCTTTGGACACACACTTGGGGGACCAGGGCAAGTCTCGTCAAAAGCGAATAAGTCAATGGGCAGAGTGGAAAACGAGTGTAGTGGAATATCAAGAGGTGGGCGAGACAATATCAAGGATCGACCGACTGAGGTGGCACAGGGCTTCAAATGATATCGCTGCAGTGCTTCAGTTCTAAGGTTCGAGTCCTGACAGTGGCAGGATTTTCGACACTAGCTAGATAGCTAGGACGAATTGAGACGGTTTGGAGGAGAATTTTTCCGGCCGGCTGCTCTGATGGGGGTCTGATCCGGCTGTGGAATATCACCGACACATCACGGGAAAATCATTCACCACACTTACGGGACAAAAGACAGCCGTTGATGCGCCCGGAAACACCAAATAATCAATGGAGGGCAGGCACAGCACTCGAAGAATTTTTTTTCATAATAAGTGCATTCATTGTTGGTAGTATTTGAATCATTTTCATGTTCATGTTCATACTCTTGCTCCTGTTCTATTTCAGAATCATTACCATGATCTCTATAATTACATGTCATCTCGTAGTTTTGGTATCACTTGGCGAAAAAAAAATACTTAACGCAATTGGTATCGACAGTATCTCATACCGCACCGTACAAAAATATTACATAACTCTATAAAGAAACAACTAGTGAAACTCTAATTTTGTTCAGAAATAGATCTTTAATAAGAAGGAAGGTACTGAGCCGCTGGAGGTGTAGACAGAACAATCAGTGATTGTTGCACAAATGTCAAACTTGCCGGCGCAGTATGTCAGACCGCGATACCAATTAAAGGTTAGCACGGTAATCATATGGAGTTGAAAACGTATTTAATTGAATCTTTAGGAGTTACAACAAAAAAGAATAATGATTTGTATTAATGTAAGTTGAGTTATTTCTTACGATTAAAATTGAAAATTACACTTTTGTGTTACAAACTAAAGAAGTTATAAGGACATAGCGCGGTCTCACCAAAATATACGGTACATGATACACTATACCATTGTTGTCAAGATCGATGCCACGAGCGGGAGTCCGTGGCACAAGTGCCATGATGAAATCGTCCCTCCACGCAGTTCATTACATTCCATATTCTCTCTCTCTCTCTCTCTTTGAAAATGTTGATAGAATTCTTTTACGGTGTGGTGCTGGCTCGCGGCTCAAACACTTGTCACCCGCGGTCGGAACTCGTCTCTCTAGCGATCACCAACCTTCACTCACAGCGGTTTCAAATTTTCCTCTTTCTCTCCATTTCTCCTGCCCTCCAAGCTTCCAAGAACTCAAATTTTCCTTCAACTCTAAGAAACAGTCGCCGTAACTGGCTAAAGTCAATTGCGCGTTAACTACATCTCAGCCAATCCCTGTGACGCTATCACAAGTTAGAACATTGTGTATTCTCTTTCTCTTTGAAAATGCTGATGCAATCCTTTTAAGGTGTGTTGCTGGTCACACGCAATCTGAGTGGGTCCTTTTATTTATTCTCAAGCGTGACCCTTTTCTGTGGTCACCAGGCACTTTTTTTAAAAAATTGTTGCGTCTAAGTGGACGCAACGTGTCTCCAAGCCCCCTGGGAGGCGTTGAACACTTTTGCGCATAGGAGTAATCCTCCATTAATATCATGTCATGTCACGCGTCTTCGCAGTCAGTTCTCAAGAGGACCGCCAGGTAGCATCTCCGCGTACGCGCTTCACACCGCGCGCCCCTGCGTCACTACCCAGCGGCCAGAATTTGGAAGGAATCAGAAAATGGGTAGGATTGATAACTCTTCACAGTTGTTTGGACTAGCGCTTTTGAAGCAGCCAAACTCGTTTCGTTTAAACAAATTTCACATGAGATCGACGGGAATCGAACCCTGATCTCCTTGGCGCTTGGCGAGCGACTTCGCTCTGCACCACGAGATAGCTCCCAATCGTCTCCGCCGATGCGCGTGCGTCGTGAGGCGAAGGGGGAAAAAGAAGGGGAGGATTTCGGAGGCAGAAGTGGGACGGTTTAAACACAGCGCGGGTGGCGGTTGGGCGGTCATTGGGGTGCGGCGCAGAACCGGTGGTCCGGAGAGGGCGGTTCACTACCTCGCTTCCGCGACCGAAACGCACAAAGAACGCCGAGTTTTTCAACATGACGCAACTGGAAATAATCTTAACACCGCTTACGCTTTGTTTCGTCGAAATTAACCCATTAGTGCCCACTGGCAAAAGTTTTTGCCATGAATGTTATCTCTTGCATCCTTTTGCAATACTTTGTGAATTTTAGTTCTTCAGTAAACGTAGACATCCTAAACGAAACATATAAGCAAGATTTTTCATTCCCAATGCCAGATGTTGGTATAGCCGTGATCGCGAAGTCATTGTACATTCCTGGCCAGGGTGTATATATGACTTAGGTCGATTCGAATCTTCATCTAAAACCGTGCTTAGCTATAAACCTGTGGTTAAGTCGGAGGGAGAGGCCGATTTAAAACAAACGGTGGTTGGTCCGCATCGAAGTTGACGGGGTTTATGCAGCTAAGTTTCAACGGTTTTGCTTCTTCTTATAGAAAAAAATAACCACCGTTTGGCGCTTTAGGAGTGCTCTAGTTGTATAATTTAGCAACATAACAATTGAATAGCACTAAAAGTTGCAAAAACATGCAAACATGCAATTGAATAGCATACCAGATGTCTGCAACGGTTCCTGTGCGGACACGAACGCGACAACAATGGGCGGGCGCTATGCGAGCAGAATAATTCTGGGCAGTAAGTTTAATTCCTCTTACCTTAAGGCTAAATGTACCGAAAAAAACTTGTAGGAAAATTCAATAGATCGCAGCACCATCAGCAGGAATTTACTTTACCGATAACGTCTGAACAAATGGTCCGATTTTCGATCTGTAAACGGCATTTGACTCCTGTTTATAATAGAATTTACGCTACGAAGCCCTTTTCCCAAAAAAAACTAGCAGAAACTCGATTTTTAAAATTTTTCTCGTACTTCCGGGAACAATTTCAAAAATGTGGGCTTATAGCGCGATGGCGACACGCTTCCAGAATCCAACGCCGTGTCAAACATGCAAATCGGATAAATAGGAGCGACGGTAAGTGAAATTTCGAAAAACACCTCACCCCACTCCCCCTTCCCATTCCACGCCGCCGGGACATTGTTGGCCGGCGGCGCGGTCAAGCCGGCACGGGCGAGCCGGGCGGCGGCCGCCGCGGCGCGGCGACGGGCAAGAAGGCTGAACTTTCGGGGGCAGCAAGCCAGACACCCCGTCACTTCGTTGATGCTTCCGTCACTTCGCATCTCAAGATATTTTTTCCCCACATATGAAACTAGTGATGCTGTAATAGGGGTAAACGGTCTCGTATCATCTTTAATAGTAGTATAAAACTATTACCTTATTCACATATTCCATCTTCCTTCGAATACCATCATAAGAATGTCGGAGGTATCACTCAAAACACCGATCCCGCTTTGGTGCTGATTTCAAAAAGAAAAAATCGAAACTAAT
>JAHLJT010009419.1:153481330-153518189 GCA_031308135.1 Acheta domesticus
ACGAGATGGGTATTCTTGTATTTGCCACCTAGCTGTCCCAAACTCACGTGACACGGGCACGAGAGAACCTCTAAAAAGAAGTTACTTTTGTGAAAGCAAAGCGTTCTTGCGAATTAATTTTTGCACTAGCGCTAAAAGTGACATTCATTTCATAGTGACATATTCATTATGTTTAGATAAACTGAATATAAAAATGAAAACAAAATACTTTTCGTCTGATCCCATGAACTACTAATACAACGTAGATTTAAGTTATATGTTTGAATTTAAAATATAATGAAACTCAGAACGGGCTGTCTACAAATAGTGTATAACACACGCAGCAAAAGTGATTTTATTTACTTCGTAGGATTACGTCACTCGGCTTATCGGCCTATGTACCAACATTTCACGCAAAAATAAAATGAAGCATTTACCACTCGTATCGTTAAAAATCTAATTCTTTATCTCTGTCTACAATAAAGGTAGATTCTGTGCATGTTAACAGGTATGATAGACTATTTTTATATCCATTAAAAAAGACGGTTTCCAACTGTCTTGTTACCGTGAAAAAAAGTACTTCATTCCTGGGAATTTAACGAAGTATCCCTTAGAAAATGCTCTCTAACCTGTTGCTCTTTCCCGAAATATCAAACACTTTATTGCAATAGAAATTACGAACTTTTCCACATACTTTTATATTATATTTTTTTATACAGATGTAGAAAATTATTTGTGAGCTAAGTGTGTTTTTTTTCATGGTCTCTGTTGATTTTTGGGCCTCGACCTACGGTGTCGTCAAAAAATTTCAACTTCAACGCTGAAAAAACACCTCGTCCACGGTTGCCAGATACTTTCTGGGGAAAAAGGTAATCGGTGAATAAAGCTCGACTCTGACACTGCGGCTGATAATTTCAAAATAGCTGCACGTTTCACGTTTCACGTAGACGTTTTAAAAAATAAATACTCGTGTGTATAAAGCTACCTACTAAGCCTAGCCTTATGACTAAAATACTTGTTGAATTGATAGAAACAGGGGCAAAATGTATGTAAACTAGTGGTGCTACAGAATGGCACAGACTTTCCCGTATTAGTTTTATATTTCCTGGGTCTTCGTAGCTATTCGGAATTGCCACATACTCTTCTTGCAGCTACCATCTATCATCGCCAAAAGTACATTTTTTTTGTCATTTCTTAATTTTTCGGTTTCCTATGGTAGAACAGAAACATAATTTTAGAATATTAAAGAATACAAAAACCTAGCGTAAATGGCAATTTTCTTTTAAAATTATGTGCCGTTAAGAGAAAATGGCGTTTTAGCTCTACTAAAGATGCGAAAATTTGAAGCTCATTTTCACAGAAAATGTTTGAGTTTTCAAAATACTTTATTTGAAGTTATTTGAAGCACATACACTCACAAATATAATCATCTTACCAATTGCTGGATAATGTGCATATTAAAGATATGTGAGAGATCTTTCAAAAAATTTACATTTATATAATTTTTGAAAAAAAACAAAAAAAAACTCAAAATAAACTTCACGCGTAACTAATGAGTGTAATTAGCACTATCCGTTACAAAAGTTTCAAGAAGAAAATTGCAGCCATATACGAGAAAAATGACGTTTGAGCATTCTGAAAAATGCCGAAATTTGAGCTACTTTTCACAGAAAACGGTAGAGTTTTCGAGAAACTTTACTGACATTATTTAACGCATATATACTCGTAAATATAATAATGTAAAAAAAATCGCCGATAAGTAAATATTAACGACGTGAGAGACAAGTAAAAAAAATTACATTTTTGTAATTTTTAAAAAAACTAACCGATAGACCAAAATGGCTTTTATGTCATTGATAGAGTACATTACCACTATCCCTACCAAAAGTTTAAAGAAAAACTTTGGAGCCGTTTTTTGAGAAAATTTTGTTTTTGTAATTTTTTAAAATTGCACATATTGCACGCAATATTGCACGAAAACTACCAAAATTGTGAAAAACATTTACATGACCTTTTTTAAGAAACTCAATATGCAGAACAAAATTTTATTTGAAGAAAAATCTCTATCTTCAATTTTGTAGTTGGAGAAAGACGCGAAAAAAATTCAAACTTTCACAATTTTCGAAAATTCAGAGCAGTAAGTGAAAATCGGAACTATGCCATGTTAAAAAGTGTATTTTCCCCTATTCATACAAGAAATTTAAAGAAAAATTTGGAGCCGTTTTTGAGAAAATGTTGAAAATCCCCGCGGGCTTCATATAAAGTACTCCCCAAATTTTTAAAGAATCTTTTTCAAAATCACAAAGCTTCTACTAGAATCAGATCGACTGGGGAATATCAATTTGAAGAAACTCGACCGAACGGTTTAGGCGCTAGCGTTGACCACAGACGGACAGACGGAAGGAATGCCGTCAATCGATTTTTTAAATATAAAGAAGCAAACAAATCATGGATTTTGACCACACCACGAGATAGAGGATTTTTTTCTTAATTTAGCAACTGGTTTTATCCACTTATTCGTTTTCACGGCCCGGCAATTAATTTTTTTCCGCCGAAAATTGGCCATTTTTTCGCGCAGCATTACATAACTTTCCCTATACTACGTATATCACTCCGTGTATACGTACGTATACGGGAAAGTAAAATGGGCTCTGGCATTTTCATAATAGCTGCATGGTGTTCTTCTGCCATTTCTGTCAGAAGCCATAAATACTTGTACAATTTGTGGGAAAATGCAATATTGACGATTTAGTAACAGAAAAAAAGCATACCGCCCACAACCCTCCCAGGATACAAAGAATTACGCCCAATGGACGGAATCCCCCAAAATGCATTTTCATCCCGCAAGTCGACGCTTGCTTTTCGCCCAATTGGCAGTATTCTGCCCCATATGGCATCCCTGTCTACGTAGCAAAAATAAATGAACTATTTCGTTCTTTTGAACTAGTTCAACGAACTAGTTCACTAAAAAACTATCTTATAAAGAACTCTTCACATAAATGAACGATTTAGCCCAATCACTAGTAAACACAAACGTACGCTTTACTTTATTTCTAAACATCATAACGTATCACCCGGTTTCCATATATACTTCCGAGAATATAAAAAAATTTTAAGAAAAATAATAGTTCAGGCAAAAATAATGAAAAATAGTCAGGACATTTTGAGCGCTAGTAACAAAACTAAAGAAATGTGGGATATCGTAAAAAATACAACCACATCATCTCGATACCTTGTAGAGAATGTTATTTTAAAGGATAATGAAAGAGAACGAGTTGCCTAGTCTCTTCAATAAACACTTTTCTATAATTGCGTCTGATTTCACGAAGTGACCAAAACCACAAATTCATCATCTTACACTTCCCAAAAAATTCCCAATACGATGTTTATTTTCGAAACTTCTCCCAACGAAATCCTCAGAATAGTCAGTAAACTAAAAATAAATATTCAACTGGTTTAGATGAATTCCCGGATTGTTTATTAAAAACTTGTGCACCTGTCTTTATACATCCGTTAACTCACATTTTCAATGCTTCTTTATGTAAAGGAATATTTCCAGATAGTTTCAAATTAGCAAAAATTAAGCCACTTTTTAAAAAAGGGGAAAAAATGATATTCAAAATTACCGGCCAATTTCTCTTTTGTCAGTTTTCTCAAAAATATAAGAGAGGCTTTTCTACTTACGAATGGAAAATTTTCTCAGGAAAAACAAAGCTTTTTCAGACTCATAACACGGTTTTAGAAAATCAAAATCTACGGAAACTGCCATTTTTTTTTCTCAAAGATGTTGCTTCATCAATAGACCAAAATGGAGTACCCATTGGAATATTATTAGATCTCTCGAAAGCGTTTGACGTTATTGACCATAACATCTTGCTCTCAAAATTAACTTCGTATGGAATTCGTGGTATTGCTCTAGATTAAGTTAAATAATATTTTCATTTAGCGGTTCAAAACAATCGTCTCCTGTATTATTTCAGTAGTATACCTTTGGGTTCCGGGTCACACATGCAAGCAATCTTTATAAACGAACTCTCTAAAGAAAGAGAATTTCACGGAGACTTGACGAATTCCACTTTGACTTTAAAAATATGAATGATTTCTTTAAAAAAAGCTTCGAAATATTCATGTAAATGCAACCCGCATCACATGTCAACATATATCGGCAAATAACTCGTAAACAAAGCACTTTAGAGCCTTAAAAGTAAACTTTTGTGGCCAAAGGCCTCAAAGAAACTTTTTCAGATCATAATCTACAAGATGAAACATTCTCCCATCCATTCAATTAACTTTTCATTTCCACGCTTTAATATTATCAAGGCCACCTCAATATTTCAGCCCTTCCTGCTGGTAGCAATTTTTGGGGCGACACGCTTAGAGGTTTAGATTCGACAATCTTTATTTACGCTTTCTGTTAACACCGTAGTCTGTGCAGTCTGACGAGGTTTATTTGCATAATCATTAATTCAAGATTTGCTCTCCAGCAACAACTAGAAGTACTATTATAGTTGCTTGATACCTATACCTATGAAAATTGTTTCTTATGCGTGTAGTGAAACTATTCAATTAACGTTTTTTCATGGTCTGTAAATGCTGTGTACTTAATTGTGGAGGGATGTGGGTGTTCAGTGAAGAGTAAAGACTGTGTTTGTGTTTTACCTGTACCAATATTTTCGTTATCATTCGATGAAATTTTCAAGTAAACAGATTCAGACACGTAGCTTTCTCAAAAGTAAAAAGCTAATATTTTTGTGACTATTACGAAAAACTAAAACCTAACTGACAAAGAATTTGAATAATTACTTCAAATGTCTATAAGTAAGTTTTGGGAATTGTTCCAAGCAAATTCTCCATGATATTGAATAAATATTTATTGAAAATTTCTTTTACACATGAATTGCATTGCTTTTTATTTTTATTTGTAATTGTGTTAGTACATTGCAAGTTACCTTAACAGATTTTAAACAAATAAACACGTTTCGTTAACTACTTTCTACTTTCCCTCTTAGAATGAAAATAATAGGATAGGGATGAGTGTGGGGTCTAACATGCGAGAGTTCTCGCACGGGTACGCAGAGGTAGTGGGGGAAAACTTGTGCTATGGCACAACACAAAGAACAAACTTTTTAAAGTAGCTAATGTAAAATATCTTGAAATAAATGGAAAACAAAAATCAAAACGCGCTAGCCTATAATACTACGTGAATCAATTAAAAAACAACTAAATTTAAAATTATAGAAAGTATAGTGCAAGTCACCCGACAACTGCCAACGATCGCAGTCCAAACTCGCGATTTAAATGTTGGCGGTATCTGGAAGTAAGTACACCAACGCCCAGCTGCAAACTCGGGTGTCGGTTCGTTAAGATATTAAAAATGCAAACATCGTTTGAGCAACATTCCTATGTACCGAAGTGGGCTTACTAATACATACTAAATTGTTTCTAATGCTAACAAATGGTACTTAGTACTCAAAGGTGAAAACATTAGTTTGATTATTTTTTTGGCTTGGAATTGCTTTTCTTGTGGTACATAAGGACGCAGAAAAGAAATTCAATACTTTTTAGTATACAAATAATTTTTCAAAGTTCTCACCCCAGCAAGCTGGCATCCTGACTCTCCAAAACGCACTCGGTTCTTCATAACAAATCTAGGAAACTTAAAGAATATTGCACTGAGTAGGTCTGTACTTGCCCGTTCCGGTATTTATGCACTGCTTTACTTGGCTTTTTCAAGAGTAAAAACGTTTTCTATTATTTGACTATCAAGGAATGCAAAAGCTAACTCTCAAGGAAGTTTGAAACATTTCTTCAAATGTTGTTTTTAAAGAAGTATGAATTCTTCCAAGAACATCTCACTGTAATGTTGAATAAACTTTAATTGAAAATTTGCTTCAAACATCAATTGCATTGTTATTTTGTTTGATATTCTGTAAGTACATTAGAAGTTCCTCTCCTTTATGGAAAGGATAGACAAATGGATTGGGAAAGGATGGAATTTAACATGCGAGAGTTCTCGCACCGGTACGCTAGTACATATTTATTTAAAGGGAACTTTGTAATAACTTTAGCATTAAAAACAACAAAAATTTACAAAATTATAGACTTTTTTGAGTTTTAAATTTTAACAAATACCTTCATCGTCTGATTGCTACTCGAGGTCGGAATGAGTGGTTTGCTGCAGAGAGAACGGGATGGTTTCTTTTGTTTGGGACTTGTAGATGGGTTTACTCCTTTTCCGTTTTTGTGTCTGTTTTCTTCCTTTTTGGCGACAATCCTCTTGGACTAACGTAAACTGCATCGCGACGTGGAAGGCCCTGGTTTGAAATGTTTGTGCCCTGCTGGATCAATATGTTTTCAATACCGCACGTTGCGGTATAAAAACGCAGGAAGTATGCAATATTAGGAAATAAGTAACTTAACAACACTTTTGTGTCATAGCATAGTAGAAGATTCAGAGCTGCATTTCTTGGGCACTCAATACAATACTTTATACTAGTTGAACGTGGCGTCACCGACGCTGTAAACCGTTTTAAAAGTATATTCATGTGTTGAAAATTTCTTTCGTACTCCATTTCTTTCATGCGTAATTTTGTTCAAATATGTCCTTAGAGTATCTGGCATTAGATTTACCACTGAATCGTAGTATCTGTTAATGTTATACTCCAGTTCAAAAATTCCCAACACTCAATGGCCTTGTATATTGACTCCAAATGGGAAATGAACTGGTCACATTGCAATTTCAAAATTATAATCGCTGTAAAAAATACTTACAGGTACATGAATGATACGACAGCACAACTATATTTTTTACGTTTTGTTTTCTAATATGAACATAAATGATCACCTGTAAGCTGTTGTTCTGCATTATTCTCTGATGTTAATATAATAATCATTCTCCATTTTTGTTCGGAAAATTCTGACGCAAAATCATCTACAACTACATTTGATTCCCCTGAGTTGCTTAACACTTCCATAATTTTGTCCCCTACTTTAAGATTTTAAAACTCCACAAACTCAGCATGATTTTTGTTCTGAAGGCAAATATATATTAGCTTTAAAAGGTTACTATTTTGTATGTTTATAAGGTGTAAGTCACATTAAATTGAAAATCGATTTTTGCACGCTTAAGAAATGTATTGTTTAGTATTTACAGATTCCTTCGTATTCACTTCACATTCTTCAAATTTAATGTTCCAAGGCAAGTAGCCAATTCCTTATACAAAATACACATGAAACACTTCACACTTCACAACTAAAATACTTCAGAATTTTCCACACATTCTGGCGGGCGATATTAATTTAGTTTTTTCTCGTTTGTCAAAAATCAGTATTGCCATCATCATGGAACAAAATTATGGTGTCGTGGACTAAAAATAACCACGGAATAATGGGGTTTAATCAACGCTACCTTCATAGATCTATTTAGGCGGCTTTGCTTTAATTCCCGTCATACAAGGATCGTGTATCCAAAAACACGTTTTTGACAATTTCTTGGAATCTTATGCCCGGATCGAAAAACAAATTATCAGTTCCCCGACAGGGGACCGAGACGCGTTCAATGACACCTCATAGGTCTCGATTGGTGCACGGGAAATGGCCTAGCCTTGATACACGGAAATCTGCACACACGCACGGTATAGGAGTTTACTGAAATACTATACAGCGATAAACTATATGTTAACAGGCACTTCCTGAATGTAATACTTAGAATGTAAATCTCAAGTCAAACACAGACGTAATAATACACACAGAGGATAAAGTAGATGCAGTTTCCGCGCCGCGGCAACACTTGCTTGTAGAAAAGAAGCGGCTATGCGTAATTACGCACTTTTCCCCTAATAATTCGTTAAAATTAATTCCTAAAATCGATTCTATTCATACGTTGCTTATGAAGTTCTTCGTGGCAATGTATCCCTACATTGTAGCGCCTCGGACGACAAGCGGCTGGTTCCGCAACCCTTCGGGGCGCTCCCAGGAATTTCTCATCTGTGCCATTAATCTATGCAGAAGGGATCCTACGTGCAAGACATTGACCTACACAGAAGGGATCCCCCGTGCAAAACATTGATATAGGCCCGAGGGCTCCCCGTGCAATACATTGACCTATACAGAAGGGATCCCCCGTGGAAGATATTGAACCATGCAGAAGGGATCCCCCTAGTAAGGTATTGATGTAGACGCGGGGAATCCCTATACAAGACTTGAGAAATGCATCGGGGAACCACTTAACTAGACACGACTGACGCACATGTTGAAGGCGTGATTTTTCCGACAATCGGGAGATTCGCCTGACATGTGACAAACGTCGAACAGTGACGGCGACTGTACGAGACGGGAAACAATGAAACTGACAATACGAAACAGGAAGGAAGAGGAAGAGGAGACGGGTGATTTGAAAAGCAGGGAGGGGAAAAGCAGAAGCGTGAAGGTTCTCAGAACAGAAGTAAATAAGCTCTGAGAGGAGAGATGTACTCGGGATCTCGGTGAGAAGATGCAGTCGCGCGATCGTAGTAGAGAATTTATGTATTTATTTATTTTGGCAAAAAACAGTAAAAATTGTCTATGACGTATAGAGGAAGAGATTATCTGCGCACATTTTCTTGATGCCCAGAATGAAAAAAATTCGTGGCGGCGCCTCCAGATTTGAGGATCTGACAACAGACTTGCAGCCATGTATTATCAGCTTGCGCGCGCTTTGCGGACGGCACTCAGTTGTGTTAAATAAAATGAGTTCGTAACATTCCTCATGATATTTCAAAGCCACTTAAGCCACTCTACATTTTCCAAGCTAAGCAACCCTGAAAATAAAACGGCCCCGATTCGAGCAAATCTCGGTTTTAAGCGTAGGATTGTGCAGCTGGCTAAGCATTTCCGGACAACTTGTCTTGATTGACAGATTGATTATAACATGATACTGAAAATAGTCGAGACTGGGGTACGCGTAGGATTATGGGGAGCTATTGAATGGTATTATTTCTACATTTTACACAGAAAATTAAATGTAATTATATGAAAATAATCGACGTAGTAAAGTTCTTGTTCTTCATGCATATCCTTCTCAATCTCTGCATCATTCATCTTCCGGTGCAGGACCATTCGTGTAAGTTCCCTGACAATTTCCACAGACTGGGGAAGAAAGTGCATCTTCAATTACTTTTTTATTCGATCGAGGAATATCAATTTTGGAGAAAATGATGTTAACGGTTTTGGTGGTAGCGTCGGCCACACAAAGACAGACGGACAAAGAAACATTTTGCTGTCAGTCAATTTTTGGTATCAAGGATCCACAAAATGTGAATTCTGTCGCCAAAAGAGGAACTAATTTGAGGAGGTAATTTAGAGAAGTTTGATTTCGGGGGCTGCATTGCAGACGGCCTTTCACTGCCACTGCACATTGACATATGGTTGAACTACAGCTTCGTCAGACTATGGCCATAACAGGGCGTCCCAGCCTGGTGGCTGTGGGTTCGGGAGACCTGTGTTACGCAGGTAGAAACCTTTTACGCCTTCTCTACCTGCGAGAAGCTTTCACCTTGTCAAGCAGCTAAATTGTCGCTGCAAGGAGAGTTAGCTTGACTCGCCTCGCCTACTCTCGTCCTTTGTTCTCATGAGATACCGGGGGCAGGGGCGGCAATTCCTCATTAACTAATGTACAAATTTTCGAAAATATGAGCAGTTTTCGCGTAATTTTGGGCGAAATATAGGCAATTTCTAATTTTTTTCTCAAAAACGGAATCAATTTTTTTCTTTAAACGTTTGGTAGTGTTAAACATATTGTTACAAATGACATTAAAGCCATTTCGCTCTATTCTTTTGGTTTTTTCCAAAATTACACCAAAGTAATTTTTTGACCTCTCTTTCACGTCGTTAATATTTACATCGTGACAATTTGTATGCAGTATTGAATTTATGAATGCATGTGCTTCAAATGACTTCTTAAAAAGTTTGTCGAACACTCAAAAGTTTTATGTGACAATGCCTCAAAATTCCGCATTTTCAGAAATCTTGAAACGCTATTTTTTCGAAAATACTCCAATTCGTTTCTTCATTTTTTTAACGAACAGAGCAAAATGGGTGCGTATATAGATGCTCCTCTACTCCTTACCCTTATCTGCCGTAAGACGATCCTCTGCGCACCAATATGTTAACAAAGAGCTTGCGCTGAGCGCTCAAAATGAACGAGGTCGATTAGATAATTTGACTCAGGAATAGATGACGAGATGTTAATCGGCTCTCAAACATCATTTAACTCTCGATCTATCTATCAATCTATCATATACCTATTATCTATCTATCTATCTATACATCCAAGATAAGTAGAAGTAAAACAAAAAGATAGTATGTAACAATATCACAATGAAAAGAAACTTTCAAATAATAATTTGACGTAATCATATTGTACACGGAATAAAATTCAAACCTGTAAATATATCAGCCATTTGGAAATAGAAGGAGAAAATTAAATGTCTTGTAATGCTTACAAACATTTTGAATTGAATTTACATACCACGGAAAGCAGTAAACCTTTAGATCATACCTTGGAAAACCGCTACAATTAAATAGCTACTATCTTACGGCAACAGAAAAATGATTTATTATTCTTTACTTGAATCAATATTAGAATATAAAGAGAAGCATGAAAAACGTACAAGAAGAAGCAAAAGATAATAGTAAAGAATTTTATTGATCAACGCACAAAAGAACAAGAAATGAAGCATTTATATTTTGCCAGCGCACGCATCGGTACACAGCTACGGCAATCATGTGCGCCAGGGAATGAGACCGCACAAATGTAAGCTGAGAGGTCTTGGGGAGTTTTGGGCTGGAGAGTTTTGGAATGGGTCATTCCCTTCTGTACTGCATTGAAACGATGGAAAATTCCACTTTCTTGGACCCGGAGAGATGGCTCAGGGCTTCAACAAATGCCATTGCAATGCTTCTGAACGGGAAGTCCTAGGTTCGAGTCTCACGGTGGCAGGATTTTCGACTAGGTCGCGGTGGCAGGATTTTCGACTTGTCAGCTAGGTCGAGTTCAGTCGTCGTCTGGAGGAGAGTTCAAGTGGCCGACTGCTCTGATTGGTAGTTTACAGTGGTTACTCAATGCCGAATCAATAATCTTAAATCAATGCCGGAACAGTACTCTAAGAAACGGGCTACGGGCCGAGCGCGATCTTTCCTTTCCTTTTCATATCCTACCCCTTACTTACATACACACTCACTACCACAAATGCCGGGAGACCGTTCGGGAGCTTAGAGTTTGTCCCTGGAGATACCTGGAAGGGAAAATGCCCGGTAGCCGATGGTAGATCGTCACCAGACCTCACCATCCAGTAGGGGAAGATCCAGTAGGGGCATCTCATGAAGCATACACTAAACGTACGGGATTAATAGCATTAGCTGTTTGACGCGCTTGGAATCAGTAGTCAACCAACAAACATCCAGTTTGTTAGAAAGAGGGAATAGAGACGCGTTACCCTCATCATCCACGATGTAGCCTTTAAATGCGTGCGAATTAACTTTTCCGAATCCAGAAGGGTTGGAGACCCAATAAGTACCGCATATATTGCTGATTCAGGAACGCATAAGCCTAACAGGAAACGAGTCAAGTCCCCGAATTCATGCGATTTCTAAGCTGGCAAATAAGAGCGCCAGATTACTATATCCGGGGGCACAGGGAGGGATAGCGGGGAGAAGAACCAAGGCCCTCTAGAAGGGAAGGCCTCTTCCTGCGCCGAATGACGTCACGCAGGGTGGCTGGCAGAAAATGCTTTGTGTCCAAGTGGCGTACTCTCGAAAGGCCGGGCTTTTTGAATTCTGAAATCGAAGTGTAAGGTGGCAAACAACCACTTTAACATCAAATACTAAATAAAAAGAAAGGAAAGATGAATGTGAATTATTTGGGAGGGCAGTGTCCCTTGAACCCCCCTGCGGCAGCCGCCAGCTCAAAAAAGGACGCGTAACAAAAGCTTGTGTGATCCACGGTGCAATTTAAACAGAATAATTTCAATTTACGGCAGTTGTCGTGATTGCCAAGAATTCAATATACTCGAAAAGAGCAAAAACGTTACATTGTACAAATAAAATTACTTACGTAAACTTAATTTTGGATTGATGCTTGATGCATTTCAGGAATGACCTGAATTGAACGAGGGTTTACAAATCGCTGAGCCAACAAAAAACTGAGAAAGTCAGTATATCGTTTTATTACCAAAAATAAACACCAAGTAGTTTCTGTAGTACGGCTAAAGAAACAGTCGAAAAGTTATAATTTTTTGTAAAACTCTTCACAAAGCTGAATGGCGGATGAACAACAACCCTGTGGTCTCCATCAAATTGCATAAAGAATTAAAACAATTGAATTAAGAGTGCTTGATGAATATGATCTAAACGTATCACTTAAACAAAAATGATAGGAGATGAAACATTAGAACAAAAATATATGAATTATGGGAATGAAATGAAAAAAATTTCCTATCAAATTTAAAATAAATGAAAGGCAATGAATTAGACGCTTCTGAGAATACTTATATACAAAACATTTCCGAATAGTCCACTTCTAGTGAAAAATGCAGTAGAATGATAGTTATTTTCTCCACGGTATGTGAGAGAAGATTCTCGCAAAATAATTTTTAAAAGCGGAAACTTACGAAGTTTGCTATTACTAATGGTCCTTCTCTGTGTCAATTTCTGGCTAGAGTCTGAACGTCGTTTGGCTTTTTATACTACAAATAGAGATCTAAAAGGAATTAACAAGACGAAAAGATGTTTGAAATAGGGTCTAGAGAAAATGTTACGAAATGTTCATTATTTTCCCACCAAAAAAAATATTACACCTGAATTTAGTCAAAATAAATAAAACCATTAAACATGAACAGAAACAATGATTGATATATAAGTGTGTAAATATGGATTAAAATTAATGTCCGAAAAAGTTGATAATTGTATTATTATTGTATTGTATTATTGTATTGTAATATATTTTCAATTATTTAAATATTATTTATTTTTATTATTCTTTTTTAAAGTTAATTATTATATTACCGTAAAAAGTGTAATTACTAAATGTAATATTTATAACAGTATTGACTTTTAGCAGTATCCATTAGTAATATGAAATGTGTACAGTATTTTCGAATTGTTCTGAATATGTATGTACTTGATGAAGTTGAAGTTTGCATGGAATGGTATGACGGAGCATCTCTCTGACAAGCATGCAATTTTCTTGGAGATATCAGAAAAATTGTAAATAACTGTGTTAATCAATACAATATTTTTATCATTATTATTATTATTATTATTTTTATTATCATTATTTAATATCAGTCTGTCCATCGAAATATTTATATCTAACACATCTAAAAACGGCATATTACAATTTTTATAAAAAATCATGCATTTTTGAAACATATTATTGAATTAATTTCGTCATAATAGATTGAATAAATATGTACTATCACCTTCATTATATAATGTATAACATGAAAAAAATTAAATAGTATTTTCTTCTGTTATAAGATACGCACTTTTTGCTCACAATTTGTAGGAACCATAATAATGATTGAACAATGTGAAATATCTTCTTGCAATTATGCAATTACCTATTTGATGTTCAGCATAACGATGACAATTTTTAAAATTTTTTGGTTCCATTATTGTCCACATTTGAAAACAACATATCGTTTTTTTGCAGCTAAAAACATTGCTTACTATTCATGCTCTTAATTATGATAATTCAGTGATTTAAACGCTAAGATAAATTCTGTAGGTCACTTGTAAATTCTTCTTATACCAAAAAGGCATTTAATACTCTACAATGAAAACTTTCAATAGGCCTTCTCGAAATAAAAGAGATACAACAACAATAAAGGACAAAATTCCATCAGAAAATTCAATAAGTATTTGAATTGAGCCTTACTGTTTAAAATTTTAAGTCTTCCAGTTCCAGTAAGTCCCAGAGTTTCCACTACAAGTTTAACTTTTACTTCTAGCTACTCCTTTTTAGAATGTGTGGCCAGATTGCATATCGATTTGTACCGAAAAATCTATATTTATAGTTATTAGACTAGTAATTAGACATTTCCTACGGTCTTGCAGTGCAGCAACTGCTGCAGTACAGACTGAAACAAATCAGTGCTTTTGTTTGCTTACCAGCATGACAGCTTGAAGATTTTGCAGTCACTGAAATTTTTGGAAGCTAAGATAATAGATTCATGCACACCAAATCCATCTTTTTATACTCTTTTTAGAATTTGTGCTCATAGCAACATCTGAAAGAAACCAAAATAGCATCTCATTGATATGAAAAAAATATTGAAATTAAGATGAAGTATGTTTTTTAACTTTCAGCATAATATTCTAATGCATGATTAAAACAGCAGAAATACACATTTTGTTCACTGTTTTCTACCATTTACTGAAACAATTTTGCAATCAACGCGCAGCATTAAATTCTACTTACTTTAATTTCACGTTCCTACTGATGACCAAAACATCACTTTGGCAGATGTTTGCACTTCAAGTATTTGCCTATAATATAAAATATTTATGTGAATTTTGAAAAAAAATATTAAATCTGAAAATGAGAAATAAATCACATTTTATGAAGATGACATTATCAGATGTAAATTTTAAGTCACATTTCCTTTCAAAATAATATTTTGGGTACAGAAATGAACGTGGGAAGTATGCATTGTTGCTTGACAAAGCCTCCTTAACCCGACATTAGTGACGTGAGATGAGACACACTTCAATAGTATTCTACTTTCTTGCATACCGAGCATTGCAATGCTACGGAAAAAATGGTAATTTTTCGTCAGGAGAACTAGTTTTGTGAGTCCCAGTTACCGAAGCAGGGAAATTCTTGTTCTCAAGAATAGAAAATGCAGTAATTAACTACCTCTTAATTCTTTATCTAGTTAGAATCCATGTTGTGTTGGTCTTCTGTACCGAAAATAGGCGTGCTACAGAATGGCACAGACTTCCTCAATTTTGTATCGTCATCACTTTCGTCCGGGCTAGCTTTTTGGTTTTGCCCTCACCCCTTCCCAGCTGCTACCTAATTGACAAAAGACTTCTCTTGTTGAAAAAGATACAAGTTGATAATGTTAATTTTTTTCACATATTCTCAATATCTTGGACCCCTAATAGTAGAATGCAACTTCTGGTGCTACAATTCGCGTATTATTTATAATTTTTACAATGTTTTAAAATTCCGTGTTCAAGCAAAATGAAACTTCCGTCATTTTGAAATGTCTTTTGTTCTATGCGGGGGGGGGGAATTGAAGAAAAAAATTATTTTCGTCGTATTTTGAGAGAAAAAAATAAATTGCCTTTACTTTAAACAAAAATTAGGCGAAAACAACTCATTTCTTTAAAAAAAATGAACTTTTGAGAACTTTTTTGAGAACCGATTACAAGAAAAAACGAATTGGCCTACAATTGTGTATTAGGACAAGTGAGTATGTATTGAATAACTAACATTTGTTTTACACACAACTAATAAATTCAGATGGGCCGGCGGCGGCGAGGCAATAGCTGAGTGTTGAAAGGAAGGCCGGATGCCATATGTGCGTAGGTCAGGGCGCTGGCTCGGGGGAGCGTTTATCGGAAGCCAAAGTTAATTTAATTTGATTTATTTGGTCAAAAAACAGTAAAAAATGTATGTGACGTATGGGAGAGAAGATTATTTGCGCAAGTTTACTTAAGTTCCAGATTCCCTTCCCCACATTTTAACTATAAATACGATGGTTGAAAGATGAATAAATGATAAAAAAAAACAATCAATTTTTTTAAAGCGCGAAAAAAGAGACATGAAAAAGTTGACAACTTCGTTTTGACAAAGTAGACTTTTTCGTTCCCGATTTACCGAAAACATTTGTATTTGCAACGGTAAACGAATTGCAGATTTGATTTTTCTGCATTGCTAACAAAATAGTAACTCACTCTCAACTCTACTCCTACCACTACAAGCAAAATGAGTGCTCAACAAAACGTGCGCGTAGTGAAGCTACATTTGTGCCCAGAAGCAAAACAAGGGGCCATCCCAGCATTTACTCAACAACAGTTATGCAACAGGATAGATTTCACTTTTAACTTTTTGTGTACCGACTTTAATTGTTTAATGTCATTTGGCAATGCGCTGTAAAGTAACGTACATGTATTGTATGTGGATTTCTTGTAATGATCTGTTGATACTGACACTTCCGAAGAAAATACTTCGCGCTTGCTAGATCGATGTCCGTGGTCCGAGAAAGATGACAGAGAAGGAAGCCGGGTCGTTCCAAGGTGCAATTCCGTGGTATTATCCCGTGTGTAAGAGGGGAGGTACCAAAACAAAGCCAAAGGGTCACCGCTCACTCAAGACTGCTTTACGCAAGTTCGAGGGTTCAAACCCGATCGATGCCGTGGATTTTTAAGGGCGAAAAAATCCTTCGTTCGCCTTCCTTCGGAGGGGAAGTAAAGCGGCTGTCCCATTTAGTATATTTACTTGTATGTAAAAGATCAAGCCTAAATGAAGCCTCTGAGTTAAATTCAAATCGCCTGTTTCGTCGAGATACCTTCTTTCTCCGCTAGTTGGTAAAAGGAGTGTAGCGAAATTTGCGTGGTCAGACGGAAGAGCGGGCCTCATGGCCTGAGTCTCGCCCCGTAAAATAAGGCATCAATTCAATTCAATTCTATGCAAAACTCCTGACGCTCGCACGCTCGTAACTACGAGTGCCTCCGCTTTGCCGGGAATCGAAAATGGTCAAAGAGAGTCCTGCCCGGTGATTCGGCTTCCTCCCCGCGGATTTTCGAGTGTACGGGCGTCTATGGTAGTGCTTAAATCTTGTTTTGCCCTCCCTTTGAGTTTGAGGGTGTTGGAGGATATTTGAGGGAGATGGTAGCTCCAAGTAGACATGAGCGTCGGTGTCTGGAGCTGGTTCCATCATTTCTTGCAGTGGTGTAGGCGAGCAGTCCAATGGTAGAGACACGGTTATACTGATGAGAATATGGATTACGTCACTCATGATGACGTTATCCTCATCTGGTTTGTGTGGGATTCTGTGGCACGATGCTTGCCGTGCCGAGGCGCTGTGAAGAGCCGCTCCACTCATTGATGATGACGTCATCGGCATGTGGTGGGAGCAGCTGATTGTAGCCTCGATCGGGTTACTGAGTTGAGCCGTCAGACGCGATGTCTTCTGTGAGCAACGGGGGCGACTCGTAGAATGATTTCGCCATATCTATCGGCGAATGAACTAGCTGTTGAGCTGGAATATCAGATGAACGGGAAACAAATTTCTTTCATTTATTTGCGTTCTCTGCACGGGGAATCACGATTGCGTAGGTGGCCGTGGTTTCTGGCGGTGACTATAAACGACCACCCGGACCCGGACGGCGGAACTCACATCATTTGTCTCAAGGTGGAGGCAGTGAGGAGGTGACTTGCCAGCGACATTAAGGCGGGGTCGGGCGTGGGGCTCGTCAGCAAGCGCCCTCGTGCATCAGGGCAGCGGGCCTCAAACCCACGTATATAAGTCCATACGGGGAGCATGAACTTCCCTGTCGGAATTGCCTAGGTTCCGGCGTCTCTCATGTCGTTAACTCCAAGGTGGAGGCAGTGAGGAGACGGGTTGGGGGCCCCGAGCCTCCTAGGTACTGCCCTGGGACCCCTAGTTGGACACTTGGATTTACCATGGCAGTGGCCCGACACTCTGGACCTAGAGGAGGGGCTTGTCCCGGCGCATGTGAGCAGCGGATTTCAGTAGAGCGTTGATTAGATCCGGCACCGGTCTGGAAAGCCGGTAGCTCTGCGCTAGCAGAGCGGCCAGGCATTGAATGAAACGGTTACCGTGAGAGTAAACTGCGTTCTGGCAGGATCCAGAACTCGAACGTTTTCTGTAAAAACGCGTTGAAAATTCCGTATTTTCAGAAACGCTCAAACGCCATTTTCTCATAAATGGCTCAAATTTTTTCTTCGAACTTCGAACGGGCAAGCTAATTACACTCTCTAATATCACTTTAGGTTCAGTAAGGGAAAAAACTATTTAACTTCTAACTGGATATATCCAGTAGCTAAATTAAGAAAAAAACTTCTAACGTGGGGCAGTCAGAATCCCTGTTTTGTGGGTACTTGATACCGAGGAGAAACCCCGCTAGTCGACGGTAGGTCGGCGCCGGATCTCGTCATCACCACTTCTCGAAGAAACGCGCACTACACTTACGGGACTAATGACCTCTATAGTTGACGCGCCCGGAATCACCAATCAATCAATCAACCATCCGTTTGTCTGTGAACAACGCTAGCGACTAAACCGTTCAGCCTATTTTCTCCAACATTGATACTCCCCAATCGATCTGACTGGTCTCACGGCCTCTTGAATTTGATACCGACATTTTAATTTTGGTGGGTACTTTACATGAAGCCCCTGGACATTCTCAAAATAAAAAAAAGGCTCCAATTTTTTTCTTTAAATTTCTTGTATGAATAGAGTAAAATACACTTATTAAGTTGGCGTAGGTCCGATTTTCACAGTTAACTTTATTCGGCGTCTCCAACTACAAAATTGCAGACAGAGATTTTTCCTTCAAATAAAATGTGTTCTTCGTAGAGAGTTCTTCCTTTAAGATCATGTACATTTTTTTGGAAATTTTAGTAGTTTTCGCGCAATATGTGCAATTTAAAAAAATACAAAATTAACATTTTCTCAAAAACAGCTGCAAGTTTTTTCTTTAAACTTTTCTTAGATATAGCGCTAAATGCACTCTATGAAATAACATAAACGCCATAAGCTGTACTTTTGTGTTTTTTCAAAAATTGCAAAAATGTAATTTGTTTGACTTGTTTTCAGTCGTTAATATTTACATTAGAGGCGATTTGTTCACATTATTTTATTAATGAGTGCATGTGCTTTAAATAATTTTCAGTAAATTTTCTCGAGAACTCAACCGTTTTCTATGAAAACTAGCTCAAAATTCTGCATTTTCAGAAACGCTCAAACGCCATTTTCTCATAAATTGCTCCATTTTGTTTCTTCAAACTTTAGGAACGGATAATGCTGGTTGTACTCTTTAATATGACGCAAAGTCCATTTTCGAATATTTTTTGTTTTTTCAAAAATTACACAAATGTAATTTTTTTGAAAAGTTTGTCAAATCTTTAATATGCACCATTCCAGCAATTTGTAAACATTATTATATTTGTAAATGTAAGTGCTTGAAATGACTTCAAACTCAAAATTTTCTGTGAAAAAGAGCTTCAAATTTCGCATTTTTAGTAGTGCTTAAACGCCATTTTCTTTAAAACGGCATCAAATTTTTCCAAGGAAATTGCCATTTAGGACGAGGTTTTTGTGTTCTTTAATACTCTTAGAAGTTTACAACATTTTGTATTATATTTTTATGCAGTCGTAGAATTCACATAGTTCTGACAACATTGCGAAGGAAACAGTACGTTGTTCGCTTTTTGGTTGAATTGGACGTTTTGAAATAATAGCTAAGATAGTAGCGCAGAACGTGCAATATTTCAATACTACGTAGCTGCATCTGTAACGCGGGAAAGCTGTTGTAGCACCACTTGGTGGGTATTTTTTTGTTATTTCAATAATTACACAAATGTAATTTGTTTGAAACATCTCTCACACCATTAATATGCCAATATCCAGTTCCAGTTAACGTGCTTCAAATGACTTCTATTAAAGCTTTTTGAGAACTCAGAATTTTCTGTGAAAAAGAGGCACCAATTTCGAATTTACAGTCAAGCGCTGAAAAGCCATTTTCTTACAAACAGCTCAAAATTGTTCAACGAAAATTGCCATTTAGGACGAGGTCTTACTGTTCTTTAATATTCTTAAAGTAATGTTTTCATTCTACTATTAGGAAACCGGAAAATTAATAAAACGTCAAAATAATGTACTTTGGGCTGCGATAGATGGCAGCTGGCAGGAGTATGTTCCTCTGTCGATCTGATTCCTCTCAAGGCGCCGCGATTTTGAAAAAAGTCTTCAAAATTTGGGGGTACTTTACTTAAAGCCCCCCAGACATTTTAAAATTTTCCCAAAAACGACTGCAAATTTTTTATTTCCATTTCTTGTAAGAACAAAATAAAGAGACGGCATTGGTCCGATTTTCACAGTTTAAGTTTGAATTTTTGAAAATGGCAAAAGTTTGAAATTTTTGCTGGATGTCATACTCTAACTACAAAATTAAACCTAGAGATTTTTCCTTCAAATGAAAGTTGTCCTCCAAAATTAGTTCTTCCATTAAACTCTTTTTATACATAATCACAGTTTTTGCACAATATTACGTGCAATACAATCAATTTTAAACAATAACGAAAACAAGATTTTCTCAAAAACGGCTCCAAATTGTTTCTTTAAAATTTTGTTAGGAATAGTTCTGAATGCACTCTATAAGACAACATAAACGCCATATTGCTCTATTCTTTTGTTTCTTCAAAAATTACCAAAATGTAATTTTTGTAATTAAACAAAATTCAAAAATTACAAGTAGTTGAAATGAAAAACTACAAGTAGTTGAACATTTCTGTAATACGCAATACTGATTGCAATATTTGCTTTTAAAAGAACAAAAACAAGGCTTTCTCAAAAACGGATCCAAAATTTTTCTTTAAACATTTAGTAGGCATAGTGCAAAATGTACTCTACGAGATGATACAAACATCAGTTTGCTACATTCTTTCGTTTTTTCAAAAACTGCGAAAGGGTATTTTTTGACTTCTCTCTCTTGTAGTTAATATTTACATTAGCGGCGACTTGTTCACAGTATTACATTTATGAGTTTATGTTCTTTAAATATTGTCATATAAAATTTCTCGAAATCTCAAGTTTTCTTTTAAAAATGAGCTCGAAATTCCAGATTTTCAGCTCAAACGCCATTTTCTCGTAAATGGCTCCAATTTTTTTCTTGAAACTTTTCGAACGGATTGTGCTAATTGCACTGTTTAGTATCATGTAAAGTTCATTTTAGAGCCCATTTTTCCAAAATTACACAGTTTTTTTGAAAGTTCTCTCACCCCGTTATCATGCACAGTTCCAGCAATTGGTGAACACTATTGTATTTGAGAGTTAATGTGCTTGATATGACTTCTAATAAACGTTTTAGAAAACTCAAAAAATACATCTGAAAAAGAGCTTCTAATTTCGAGTAGTGGCGCTTAAACGGCATTTTCTTAAAAACGGCCTAAAATTTTTCAAAGATAATTGCCATTTAGGACAAGGTTTTACTGTTTATTAATATTCTTAAAATAATATTTTCGTTCTACTTGTAGGGAACGGAACAATTAGGAAAATGTCAAAAAAATGTACTTTCAATGGCGATAGATGGCAGCTCGCAAGAGTATTTGGCAAGTCCATATAGCTAGCCGAAACCAAAGGAAATAGGAAACTAATATGAAAATGTCTGTGCCATTCTGTAACACCACTAGTTATCTTTATTCTACGCATTGTGTAAATACTAGCTCCAGTAAATCTGAAGCGTTTTTCAAAGGATACAACAAAACCTTGTTTCTCTATTCTATTTCACAAGCAATCGATAATTTTTCGATAATTTTGCGTACCCCGCTTGTATACGTCCTTTTAACTATCTCAGAAGTTTGTGGTTCCACACTTGAAGAATCTGGACCTGCCTCAGTCGTTTCTTTAGATATTATTGAGAATAAACTCGAAGAGAAGTTCTCGGCTTTGAAAGAAACTATGGGACTAGTTTTGACTAGCTTCAATTTCGCGCCAACGAAGTTTTAATTTTGGAATGTTGTCGTCAGTGTTTGCTGCGAGCTTTTGCCTTCAACTGTTGCTTGCTTGAGCAGGGAAAGCATTGAGAAGGGAAAGCAAGGTCATCAGTGAATAAACGTTGCGCGGTTATTGCTGAATTAAGTGATTTGTACCTGTATATTAAAATAAAATGAAAGTCAGTAAGGCTGTCTAAAAAATAGTGTATTGACACACGAGGTAAAAAGTGATTTCATTTTGCTCGGTCTATCGGACTCGTGTCGCCATATTTCCTGTAAGCAAAATAAAATATTACTTTTACCACTCGAATCATGAATATCTATTTTTACATTTTTAAGAAATTTCAAATAAGGATTTTAAGTTAATACTTGATATAATTTCTCTTTAGCTGTCACACTAATTCCAAGAATTTCAGAATGATACAAATGACTGAAAACATAAGTAGAAAATCCCACATGCCACTAGTAAGAAACTGCAAACGTAAAATTTAGCATTATATGTTTGATGCAAAAACACAAAATAAAAAATGAAGTTGAAAGGAAAACACGTCACCAGGTAACAAATAAATATTTATTATAAAGCGCGTTTAATATTTTGTGTCAAGGTTTTTCTTAAAAAAATTCGAAATGTCGTCGAGATACAGTAGTAGTTTATTAGCCATCGAACGGCGAATAGTGACTGTGAAAGCGTATTTGTCTGGCAGTGAATCGTCTTCAGATGAGGGATCCGACGTAGATATGACATTGGGTATGCGCGCCATAGAAAAACCTCGGCGCATCTCAGACATGCCAGCGGATTACTTTGCCATTGTGAAGGCCACGAGGTTCCTGAGCCAAGGTCGCCAAGGTGCCTGTGTTGCAGCCCTCTCCAGCATGCAGGAATATGATCTACTAAACCCATTAAATCTCTCTGCGGTGTGTGAAGAAGACAGCTTAGAGAAACTTGTGAACATGTGTGAGGTCAACCATCTACGTTGTCGAGCGGGAGCATTATTGCTTCTTCGGAAGATAACTAAGGATAGAAATGTGGCTGT
The DNA here is from genome assembly GCA_031308135.1 of Acheta domesticus. Taxonomy (NCBI): domain Eukaryota; kingdom Metazoa; phylum Arthropoda; class Insecta; order Orthoptera; family Gryllidae; genus Acheta; species Acheta domesticus. Next base: position 153,504,071 of record JAHLJT010009419.1, read on the forward strand.
AGCCACAGTCAATCTCGGAATAGTTCCGATTTGCGTGGACCGTTTGAAGGAAAACTCGTTAGACATCATGGAGAGCGCAGCATCTATTTTGAGCAACGTAGGGCATTTACGAAGAGCATCCAAAGCTCTTCGCAGAGTTGGCGGCATTCCTATCTTAATTTCACATTTGAATGTCAGCAAAGATATTTTAGTAGCCTCTGAGGAAAGCCTGCAGCCAGTGGAGCGAAACCTGGTTACCGTCTGCCGGTGTGCAGCCGATGCCCTGTGGGTGCTTTCACGATTCAACAAAAACAAAATGGTGATGCTGAAGACAGGAATCCTGCCACTTGTATCAACGGTATTGCTATCAGGCAATAGCAGAGTTTCCATTCCCATTTCAGGAATTCTCTCAGAGTGTTCAAGATTGGTTCTGTTTCAATTAGCCATTGAGACAGAGGGACTTGTGGGAGTGCTTCTCGATAACATGGGAGTAAGTATTTTTTGAAATTTCTTTTCCGTATTTTCTATTCGAGTGTTTTATCAATGTATTGTTTTCCTTATATACTGATCGAATTACTGAAATTATAATTTTTTTCAACGTGAATTGAAGTCTGGCAATTCTGACGCGGTGTTGTTGACGTAATTAAATGGAGTAATACAATATGTCATCTCCGTCAATTGTGAATTGAAACAAATTAATAGGAGTAATGAGACAGTAAATAAATTACTAATGAAAATTCGCCTTCCAATCATAGTTTTGCTTAGAAAATGCTTTTTTTACTCCTTGAAAAAGAAACGGCACGTGGTCTTAAGTGAATCCGACCTAGCGTCGCTCAGGACCTCCATGTGCCAGTAGCAGTCGGTTTTAGCACTCCGCTCAGCCCGTAGAAGCATACACAAGTCCACACTGATTGCATAGAGAGCGTAGGTGCAAAGACGTGGCACATGACACTGACCGGCTTAGGTGGCTCAATTGATGTCACTGCTGTGTCTCTCACCGGCAGGACCTTAAGTTCAAGTTTCGACGGTGGCAGGCGTTTCGAAATTAGGTACTTAGCTAGGTCGAATTCCTCCGCTGTCTGGAGGATAATTCTACCTGCCGACTTCTCTGATCGCAATTTTCCCGTGGTTACTCCAATCATAGCTCGCTGCTAGGAATTAAAGCCTCGGCGCACCGGCCTGCTTTTTGTTATGGCTAAAAGTTCCGCTACTGACCGCTGGCGCTCTCTTCGTCGACCATTCCTCGATCGGCTGTAGCATGCAAATATATGGAGATCCGCATTACATCCGCATTTTTTTAGAAAATGGCATTTAACCGCTACTGTATTTTCGAAATTTGAAGAAAAAGTTTTGAGTTTTCGAAGAACTTCATTGGAAGTCATTTGAAGCACATTAACTCACAAATACAATAGTGTTTACAAATTGCTAGTATAGTGCATGTTAAAGATTTGAGAAACCTTTCAAAAACGTTTACATTTGTGTAATTTAAAAAAAAATATCCCAAAATGAACTTTGTCATATTAAAGAGTACAATTAGCACTATCCGTTCCAAAAGTTTGAAGAAAAAAAGTAGCCATTTATGAGAAAATGTGATTTGAGTGTTTCTGAAAACGCGGAATTTTGAGCTACTTTTCACAGAAAATGTTGAGTTCTCCAGAAACTGTACTTAAAATTATTAATGAGTGCACATGAACTCATTAATAAAATAATGTGAACAAATCGCCGCTAATGTAAATATTAAAAACGTGAGTGATAAGCCAAAAAATATGTTTTTGTAATTTTAAAAATAAAACAAAAGATTGAAGCAAGCTGATGTTTACGTCACTCTGTAGGAGACATTTAGCACTATTCCTTACAGAAGTTAAAAAAAATATTGCGCTGCTTTTGAGAAAATCTTGTTTTTGTAATTTGTTAAAATTGCAAATATTACGCGCAATATTGCGTCAAAACTATTAAAATTTTCAAAAGAGTGTACTTGGCTATGATATAATATAAATGAAATGATATAATATAAATGAACTCGCTATGGAGAACAAGTTTTATTTGAAGGAATAATCTCTATCTTTAATTTTCTAGTTGTAGAAAGAGGCCGAAGAAAATTCAAATTTTGCAATTTTCGAAAATTCAGAGATAACCATGAAAATCGGATCTATGTCACCTTTATAAGTGTATTTTTCTCTATTCTTACAAGAAATTTAAAGAAAAAATTGGATCCGGTTTTGAGAAAGTTTTGAAAATATCCGGTGGGCTTTATGTAAAGTACAAGAGTCGAAATGACGCCTCTGGGCGTTCTAGTGCTAGACTAAAATTACTTATTATGAAGTTATTCGAAATCACAAAAGATTCATGTGAAAAAGAGCTTCAAATTTCGCATTTACAGTAGCCCTTAAACGCCATTTTCTTAAAAACTGCTCCAAATTTTTCATGGAAAATTTCATTTAGGACAAGGTTTTACTGTTATTTAATATTCTTAAAATAATATTTCCGTACTACTATTAAGAAAACCGAAAAGTTAAGAAAATGTCAAAAAAAGTTACCTTTGGGCGGCGATAGATGGCAGCTGGCAAGAGTATGGGTCAAGTCCAGACCAAGTCAAGACCAAAGAAAATAGAAAACTAATGTGGTAAAGTCTGTGCCATTTTGTAACACCACCAGTTTTAATATTACCAACAACATGAGTTTGCAATGCCATCTTATGAGTTCACTCACTGATCAGTAAGTGAACAACATCTCCCGAAAAGCGGACATTTCCTCATGTATTAAAGCGACCCAAAGGCCTCTCGAATGGTCGGCGACCAGCGCTTCTGCGACCGCCATGTGAAACTTCGTCAGTTCAATATCTTCCATAAGGTTCGGCGAAGTGCCGCGATTATTAGGTATATTAGCGGGCTATGCTCCGATTAACATCAGGCGAATGCCAGTTCAATACCCCCAACGAACGGAATGCATGGGATCTTTCCTTCGTCTTCCTTGTCGCACCCTCACCCCTACTTACACAAACATATCACTTCACCATACATGTCGCGAGACCAGTCGGGAGCTTGTCCCGGATGGGACCATCCCCCTCTGGTGGGAGATACCTGGTTGCGGAAACCCCATGGACTAACGTAGGTTGGCGTCAGATTTCGCCATCCAGCGTGGAAACCTCCCGCCATCTTCCTTGCCCATCCCCACCCACCACCAACACCTTCCACTTGCGAAAAAGCATGCACTGCACTGCGGTGTTAATGACCTCATCACTTGAGTGGCCCGGAATGATAAGTCAAGCAAATGTGAATGTTACGTATCCACAAAATTAAAGCATTATTTTCAAATTGAGAGGTTTGAGTTGAATCAGATAGTTCGAGAATTTGTTAAATTTGACGCAAAAATCGTACGAATAGGCCAGAGTTGATTTCAGACGGACTGATAGAAGAGCAAACTGACAGATGGGTGGACGTTCTGAAAAATCAATTTTTTGGTATCAGCAGACCCTAAATGTACAATTGCGTTAAAATATCAAAATCGATTTTCTGTAGCATTACATAACTATCTCTATACTAGGTAGGGACATATATTATTGTGTGTGTACGTACATACGGGAAAATAAATATGTGCAAGACATCAATAATTTTGGAGAAAAAGTTCATTTGAAGAATATCTCTGTATCTTTAATTTTGTAGTTGTAAGAAACCATCGAAAACAATTGCGGTAGTTAGCAGGAGCGTGGGTGTGTGAACGCAGGACTACCCGCGGCTGACGTATTCTCACCATAGGATACGCGCAGTGGACACCATCACAATCACTAACACATACACCAAAAACACCACGACAACCCCCAAAGCAGCGGATACAGAAGTAAGAAAGAACGTGAGTGTGTGTAAGCGCAGAAGGGCGCCGCGCAGCTGCCGTGGTCCTCAACGTAAACGCTAATGCTCGCAGAGGACTACACCACAACCCCTTACACCGCCACCAAGAACACCACGACATTCCCACCAGCAGTGGATGCGTTAGTGAGCGGGAGCGTGTTTGTGTGAGCGCAGAAGGGCGACGAGCGGCTGACGTGGTCCTCGGCAAATGCGCTAATGCGCGCGGCGGACGGCTGCGAGATGGTGCGCCACATGGTGCGCAAGCACGGCGGCCTGGAGGTGGTGGTGCGCCTGCTGAGGGACGGGCTGGCCAATGCGAAGGACGGTGACCTGAGCTGGGCGGCCGCACCACTCGGCGCCTTCTGGAAGAGGTGCCGTCGCGGTGGAGAACGTGGACGGCTACCAAGAACTGGGCGCCATCGCGCTACCTCATACGGTGAGACCGGGGAAGTTGGCTCAGGGCATCAACTGATGTCACTGCAGTGCCTCTGGCCGGGAGCTCCTAGGGTCTAGTGCCGACGGATGAGGTGGCAGGATTTTTGAGACTAGCTTGACAGCTAGGTTGAATTCAGTCGCTGACAGGAGGAGAATTCTAGCGGCTGGCTGCTCTGATAGGTAGTTTTCCTTCCGGCTGGCTGCTCTGATAGGTTTCTCCGATCAACACCAGCGAATGTCCGAGCAGTACCCAACAAACGAGCCATGAACCGCGGCCTTTCCTACCTCTTCCTTGGCCTATCCTCTCCCTTACAGACACACTAACATGCACTACACTACCACACATGCCGGGAGACCAGTCGGGAGCTTAGAGCTTGTCCCGGCTGGGGCTGTACCCTGGTTGATGTGGGATCCCTTGTAGGGGAAAACCAGGCATCCTCATACGGCGAGATCCTCGCACCGCGCTGACAACAACTACCTATCGTCCTCAAAATGCTAGTCACATGCAACACACAGAAAGTACCTAATCATATGCCCGCATTGTATTGTCTGTTTGATCTATTAATTACTTTCTTGATTCTTAAATGTTTATTTTATCTGCTTTCTGATTATCCAACTTCACATTAGAGAATTATTTACGTATAACCCCATCATATCAATTATCTTCTCAGTCTGCTGATCAGTCTATTCACGACAGGCATGTTTTTATATGGTGATTTCATTTGTCCATTGCTCTAGACTCTGCTGGCAGGGGTGTTCATACCCCGGATCCAGAAATTGCCTAAGGGGAGGGTATATGGAATGACAAGTATTTTTTCTGCCAATGTTTAACATTTTAACAGTTTAACTTTAAATATTTTTATATCGTAAGGCTATTCACAAATAAATATCTCGTCTAGTACTTCGGCAGCTACCGGAATCGAGTTCATAGGTCAAGTACGTGATGGGTGACTTCTGTTTCTTCAATGTTCACTTCCAGAAGAATGCCAATGCAGCGTCCTGTACAACGGGCCACAGATTGCGAGATATCTTTTCTTCCTCCCTTCGTTCCTCATTATGTCGTCACTGTCAAACATAGGGCCGTCACAATTGCCAAATTGCCCATCCTCATAAATTTTCATCATTATACACCATTGATCTAAGGAAATACTGTCGGAGAAGAGAGATCAGGATGAAATCTAATTTGGAATCAATTGGGATAGTTTATTAATAATAAAGGGAATGTATACATTGGCAAAGTCTAATAGGGAGTACATTCTTCCTCCATTTAGATCCGTCCCTGATTGTAGTAACTCTGAAATATTATTTTGGTAGCCTTATGCTTCTAAATATGCATGATACTAAATATAATTTTATACGAGTGTTGGGGTATTTACGTAGCTAGCGTTAATTTGATATATGACAAAGCGAATTCATTTGTCCATTGTTCTAGACTGCCAGCAAAGTACACTCTGCCATACAATAGTGAGATTGCCAGAAATAGTTTAAGCGAAGACGCGTAGCAATCTGTGATCAGCAACGCACGGAACAACCTGCGAGTGTATTATTTGATTTCACTTTTGTTTCCAGAAGCGTCCATCCTCTGCCTCTCTCCAATGTTCTCTGTCCGTCTGCCTCTCTCCTCTGTTCAATTACCGCACGTGCCACATCGGTCCATTAAATCACAAGTCATCCCGTGCATTGCTGATCACAGGTTGCTACGCATCCTCGCTTAAACTCTGTTGGCTATCTCGCGACTGTCCGGCGTGGAGGGACGTTATTGCCAACAGCTTCCATCAATTTCCTGTGACATCCTAGGGCATTTATTTTACGGAGAACGACTTGTTGATGTAGGAGAGTTGCTCAAAGGGGCATTCATCTCGCGCGGGTGATTGAATCAGTTAGCAATTGATTTCACATTGCTCTCTTTGCTAATACAGACTCTCAAAGTAACATCTGTTGTAAACACACTACTACTGTATTCTTTTCACGCAACAAATAAAATTATGTGATCCGATATTTCTTTTAGAAACATTTTCCATGAATTCTGGCCCAACCCTCATATAAACTCTTCAAATGCATCTATGAGACAATCTGTATTGTTTACAAACGCTTGGGAGAAGTGGAAACTTGGCCCTTTCCGTTTTACCTACTCTCCGGGTAAACACGAGCGTCTTTCGTCACAACCCAGTCCCCAGTTTGAAGTACCCTCCATGTTTGCACCTTAGGTCAAGCTTTCCATACATACGAAATAATTCACTATTTGTGGATGACGCTTATTTTTATTTTCGTGCCAGCTTTATTGATGACGTCAACGCAGCGGTGAAGACCTACGCCGTTGGGGGTTTGGCGGAAATGGCCAAGACAGAGTCGGTCTCGAAACGCGATCGTGAAGACAGGCGTGGTGCCGAAGATTGTGTCGATGCTCCTCGATTCAAATATGGATCTTGTGGCACGAGCTGCACAATGCCTAGGAAGAATAGCACTGAATTCTGAGGTATTTCTTGAACATTATCTACGTAACCCACAGGTACCATCGCCATAAGGAGACATTCATACGTTTGTGGTGTGTGGTTTCTGTATCAAAATTACCAACAAACTTCTCAAAAGATTACAATGCGACTCCTATAGAACATTTGCCTGCAAATCTTTTGCCGAAATAATCAATCAGCATTAAACGTTCTTACTTCAGCTGTAGTTCAAGTTGGTTGAGCATTTGCAAAGATATGAAACAATAGCGTACCCGTGCGAGAACCCGTCTCGCATGTTTAAAACCCACCCTTTCCCTATCCATTTGTCTATCCTTTCAATTAAGAAGGAAAGTTGTTAATGAAAAATGTTTATTTTTTAATGTATAAATGTAACTTCTAATGCACTTGCAGAATATCAAACAAAAATAACAATACAATTGATGATGGAAACAAATTTTCCATAAAAGTTTATTCAGCATTATAGAGAGACGTTCTCGGAACAATTCATTAAAAACAACTTTGAACAAATTATTCACTCCTCCTTGGGAGTTAACTTTTCGCTTTCCTTGATAGTCACAAACATAATAGAAAAGGTTTTTACTCTTCTGAAAGCAAAGCAAAGTAGTGCGTAAATACCGACCGAGCAAGTACAAACCCTACTCTTTGCAATATTATTTGAATTTCCTTGATTTGTTATGAGGAACAGAGGGGTTGTTGGAGAGTTCAGGGTGCCAGCTTGCTGGGGTGCGAAATTGAAAAATTATTTGTGTATTAAAAAGTATCGTATTACTTTCAGCGTTCTTACGTACCTCAAGAAAAGCAATTCCGAGCCAAAAAAATAATAGCACATTATGAAACGAATGATGTAATGATGGGTATTAATACACGAGTGTGATATTACGATACGAGCGAGGTACGAGCGAGTACGAGCGAGGTACGGTACTTTTTTCTACGACTTATGGTAACTTTTATAAGTTAAACGTCCTCCACTGAATCGTGTTCGTGGCAGTCGACATGCAAGAGTCAGCCAAGGCCACCTAGCGGGCACTTCTTTACCCTACACCCGCAGTTGGCTTTGTTTTACCACAGCACTTGCGAGCGATTACAAAGGTTGCGCAATAATATTCCGACGTCACCATTTTCGCATTTTCTCTCATTTATAGAAACGTCAACACCACCAGAAAGAACTACCATTCACTAAACATTTTAAACTAAAGAATTGGCCTGTTTTTAAGAACAACCACACGGCAGCAGCAAATAACACAAAACGGGTTGTGTTCAGATCATAACGTCACTCAATGTTCTCTGCAATAACAACCACTGCGCTAGTCAAATAGGATTAAAGTGAAATTACGATCTAATTTTATTTTAAATAAATTGTCATGTAAAAAAGTACTACTGATAAAAGAAATTAAAACTGAGTTGTATAATATAATATTAAATGCAATTTTACTGTACACACTCGAACGAAACATTTACTGCACCGATTCTTAATGATTAATGAAGTGCCAATACTTGGTTTGTAAGCGTCTCAGTTATTGGTCAAGAACCTGTGTCATAATGAAAACTGTATCGAAATGGCTATCATTATGCAACTGGTTGCAGCCAACCAATGACAGCATTATACAACGGGAGTAGAAAAACTAATATTTTGACCTTTCAGTACTAAATACAATTTGTTACCCATTGGAAACAATTTAGTAGGCTTAGACTTCACTTCGGTACATAGGAATGTTACTCAAACGATGTTTGCATATTGAATATCTTAACGAACCGACACCTTGAGTTTAATATTAAACGGTGTATTATTTACAATATGAGTTTGCAGCTGAGCGTTGATGTACATACTTCCAGACACCACCAACATTTAAATCGTGCCTTTGGACTTGCGAATGTTGGCAGTTGTCGAGTAACTTCTATTCTTTCTATAATTTTAAATTTACTTGCTTTTTTAATTAATTCACGTAGTATTGTAGGCCAGCGCGATTTGATTTTTGTTTTTCATTTATTTCAAGCTATTTTACTTTAGCTAATTTAAAACGTTTGTTCTTTGTGTTGTGCCATAACCAAGTTTTCCCCTACTACCTCCGCGTACCCGTGCGAGAACTCTCACATGTTAGACCCTATGTTAGATCCGTATCCTTATATTTTCCATTTAAGAGGGGAAGTAGTTAACGAAACGTGTTTATTTGTTTAAAAATATATAAGGTAAGTTGCAATGTACTAACACAATATAAAATAAAATAAAACAATGCAATTGATGTTTAAAATAAATTTTCAATAAATATTTATTCAGTATCATGGAGAGTTTTCTTGGAACAATTCATAGTACTTCCTTAAATACAACATTTGTAGTAATTATTCAATATTCTTGACAGCTAACTTTTAGCTTCTCGTGAGTCACAAAAATATTAGAAAAGCTTTTTACTTTTGAGAAAGCTATGTGTCTGAACCTGTTGACTTAACTTCATCGAATGATAACGAAAATACTGGTACAGGTAAAACACAGTCTTCACTCTTCTCTCTGCACAAACATCCCTCCTCAATTAGGTAAACAGCACTTACAGACACCGGTAAAACGTTAGTTGATTGGTTTCACTACACGCAAAGACACAATCTTCATAGGTATCAAGCAACTATAATAGTACTTCTAGTTGTTGCTGGAGATCAAATCTTGAATTAATGAATATGCAAATAAACCTCGTATGACTGCACAAACTACGGTATTAACAGAAGCGTAAACAAAGATTGTCGAATCTAAGCCTTCTAAGCGTGTGCTACCAGCGGGAAGCTACCAGTGTGTAAACATTGCTACCAGCAGGAAGGGCTGAAAATATTGAGGTGGCCTTGATAGTATTGAAGCGTGGAACCGAAAAGTTAGTTGAATGGATCGGGAAATGTCTCGCCTTGTAGATTATGGTGTGGAAAAACGTTTCTTTGAAGCGTTTTGGCCTCAAAATTTTACTTTTTAAGGCTCCAAAACGCTTTGTTTATGAGTTATTTGCCGATATAGATTGACATGTGATGCGGGCTGCATTTTACATGAATATTTTGATACTTTGTTTTAAAGAAATCATAAATATTTTGAAAGTCAAGTGGAATTCGTCATGTCTCCGTAAAATTCTCTTTCTTAGAGCCTTCATTTATAAAGATTGGTTGCGTGTGAGAGCCGGAACCCAAAGGTATACTACTGAAATAATATAGGAGACGATATGCGACAAAAAAGAATCTCTTCCAAATATTACTTCGATTACAATATGTTTGCTTACGAAAGTAAACCGTTGATTGGAACAGAAAGCATGTTCATCCGCCTGATATTAAAAAAACATTAACATTTACAGTTATCTATTCACACAATATTGTGATGCATCACAAACTTATAGATCGAATTTGTCTGTATTATACGATGGCCGTTTCATCACATTCGCAAAACCTTCGAAACCTTTTGATTTACTTGTAATGTTTAAAAATAGAGTTTTTGACGGAAATACATTTTTTGGGATTCCGAATGAGTAGGGACGAATTTTAATAAAATGTCATTTGTTTTTCTTTCACTTTAGAAAAATGCCGTTTATTATAGAAATTAATATTATGTTGTGACAAAAGAAAATGATGCATTTTATAAGTAATTTTTTTGCACTTTTTTGTCTATTTCCATTAGTAAGACGTTTTTACTTTTTTTCGTCATTTTAATGCGTGTTTTGCTGATTTAAACTATATTAATATCATTTTAATGGTACTTGCTGCTAACAATATTTACGAGACGTAACAAATGTTCTCCACAGAATTCCTGAGTAACCTATTCGATTCCTTCGTTCAGAAATTGTACGTTGTGAGTATGTAATGTAAGGTTTTTTCTGACGCGCCTATGTCGGTTCAGCCGATTTCGGGATAACTGTCTGAACGGGCTGCCACCACGGAATTTCTAAAGGGTATTAGTAAGGAAGATAGGTTTTGAGACCTCAAGTCATCAGGTCATTCCAGATCCATTCAATAACATTAAATGATAGTATATAGAATTAACCCTACATTACAAAGGTGTCGTCAGTGATACTATGCAATTAGTGCCGAAAGTTTCCCCCACCACTTCCCTTCCCGTTTCTTAAACTCTATGTATCTTCGTTGGGTGGCTGACCAGTGAAATACACGCATTGTTGTGCGCGTGCCTATTTCCTGTATACGCCATTTTAAAACGTGTCGTCCAGTAGAACTACGCTTGTGTAGTTACATCAGTGATATTTTTGGCCCTATATTGGCTAATACTGAAAATAATGAATACAAACTCCTTGTCTTGTAGCATTTAGGTTTTATTCTGAACATTTATCAATAATAATGAGACAATTGCGATAATAACACAGGTCGCAAGACGAGGTACGTCTGCAGACGCTTCTTAAAAGCCATGTGTACAGTACGAAGCAAGTGTCGGCTGTGAGAATCAAGTCATTTAGGTGTATCTATAAAAACCTTAAAAATGAATTTTGTAACTCCATATCACACATGTTCAATCCTTTAAATTCAGTGTTTCATTGTAAAAACGAGTTTTTCTTTATATTTACCCAAAGTATTCTGTTAGGCTACGCCTATGTAATGATGCTTAGTAGGGTTAACAAATGTTTAAGGACTATAATATTTATTTCCGTTTCAAATTCCTCTGTGGGTATTTTTCTTTCAGGGAATGGAGATAATCGAAGATCAGGATGGAGTTCGTCTGTTATGGTCGCTGCTGCGGAACAAGCATAGGGAAGTGCTGATCGAGGCACTGTGGGCGATCAAGCCAACGGTCACCCGCGCCAAAAACTCGGGGGAGGTCATCCGGGAGCTGACGGGCGCCCTGGAGCTGCTCGTGAAACTGCTCAGCAGATCGGACGTGGCGGTCCTCACTGCGGCGCTCGCCGTCGTCGGGGAGGTGATTTACAAAGCAAGTTTTACTTTCTCCCTACGGAGTAGAAAGTTATGAAATGCTGCGCGTAACACGGCGAATTTTCGGCAGAAAAATTCTTATTACAGAACCCTGAAAAAGTGGATAAATCCAGTTGGGTCTTTCCACGCAAAATCGGACGAATTTGTAGGAAAATTGACCTCGATGTCTCATATTTTTCTGATTATTTTTTTACAGGTTCATGAAAACAAACTATACAACACATATTTTTTAGTTTTGCTCAAATACTTATATTTTCGTCATTTTATTTTTTTAAATTTTCCGTAAGTGCATACGCACTGACATGTATAATATTTTGTATCTCAAAATCATTTGAAAATCTCGGTTTTGAGTTCCTCTTAAATCAAATCTTATATCTGTTCCTTTCATGAAATTTATCTTATTGTTTATAAAATTTTATTTTATTGTTAATTTTTTGTTTATATATTTTTATTTATAAAATTATTAATTTTACCACGAATTAAAAATCTGAAAACAAATGAAAAGAAAGTTCATACTTTCCTCTAAAGGACTGCGAAGTTTCAAAATGGCTTCTGTTAAAATAATTTTTTGAGAATTTTTTAAATCTTACCTCGTTCACAGCGCCGCGAGAACCTCATGCGCCCGCCGTTGTATGTGCCGCTATCGAATGAAACGCAGGGGGAACTAGCTTCACAACAGGAAGATAAGTGGAAATGTTCACTGAGCAATGTATTTTGCTCTTGTTAATATTCCAAAACATATAAAATATTAAGTTGTATCAAATTTACGACTTTTTAAGTTTATCTTTATATAACTTGGATAATATGAGCACTTTCTTTCAAGGAACATGTTTTAATTATTTCTTTATCTTCACAAATAGGAACAAAGGAATGTAACGAACGTGTACCACGTAGCCATTTTGCTGCATTTCTACGACTTTTAAGTGAATTCTTTCTTCTTCATGATCTTCATTGGTGAAGAAGAAAAACACAATGTTTTGTATGTTTTTGTGCCCAGTCATGGAGCTTCTTGGGAGTCGTAATCGGATCATGATGTACTTGAATCGTTCAACGTGAATCCACTGCCGATACGTCACTCTGTCAATCATCCTCTCTTCAAACGTTTCCTGCAACATTTTTAAGTCGTTCTAGTACAGGACATTTGTCACACTTTTAAAGTGACAGTCAGCTCTTGAAGGGTCAAAAATAACTTTGTTAGGTAGTACCGACAATCCTTTAACATCATCTGTTAACTTTGCGAGACCCCTCCGTCAAACATTAACTTTACTCGTACGTTTTCGTGATATACACAAACACATACTGTATGTGTACCGTTAGCTCCTGGTAAAATGCAGTGTTTCAGTCTTAATCAGCGAACTTTGAAAATCTGATCTTTAGATGCAGAGACTTTTCTTTAAAATGTCGGCAGGTTCATTCATGTTGCTCAGTATAGTCCTCTTTTGTTTGTGAATCTATCCCCCATTCTCTCTCAGTGAAATAAAATTATTTTTTCCCTTTATTTATTCATGATACGGTTAACGTCATCTGAACAATAAAAAGCCACAACACATATAGCGACGATTCTACTCATTAAAACCACTAACATTTTATGTGCCTGACATTCTCCACCCTAGAACTGCAATTATACATTACTTCAGGGTGCCAGCTATAGTACTTTGAGGTACTCTTCAAGTTCAAATCTGGTTCCTATTTCTTTCGTCTTCTTCCCTCTTCTTGAGGATGGTGGTGATGTATCTATCTATTGCTGTCCACTTCTCCTTGTGGATCATTAGTGTCACCATGTTTTCTGGTGTGACATTACACCCGACCTCCCTTATCATACGATGCCTTAGCGTGTCCCATCTCGGACAGTGGAATACCGTATGTTCGGCGTCATCTAATTCATGGCTGCAATAGAAGCATACCGCGTCTTCTGTCTTTCTGAATTTCTCCAGGTATGCTCTAAAGCACCCATGCTTCGTGAATACCTGGGTTAAATGGTATGTCACGGACCCATGCTTGCGGCTTATCCATTTGGAAATGTTAGGGATGAGCCTGTGGGTCCATCTGTCAGTCACCTCTCCGTCCCTTTCTCTATATATAAAACTGGATTCTCACATCGGGATCTACAGAATGAGCTCTTCTCAAACATTCTATTACATTTTTGCTGGTACGGCGCATCCCGATATTATCTCACCTGCTCAGAGTCGTGCACAATCTGCAAGTAAATGTGAATCAGAGGGACAGAGAGCGACAGACGATACAGGGTGAGGGAAGGAGGGCGAGACAGTGACAAAAGGAAATGGGAGGGGAAAGAGGGAGATGAAGGGCAGAAGGTCTGCCGGGTTTTCCTAGTTCTTACTATAACGCGTTCGCGGTTCAGAATGAAGTGTAGGCTTTTATGAGCTTTACCGATAAAGACAGAGACAGACAGGGTAAGGGAAGGAGGAGAGACAGTGAGAAAGGGAGATGGAAGGAGAAAAGAGAGAGATGAAGGGCAGAACAACG
>JAHLJT010009419.1:154209149-154344514 GCA_031308135.1 Acheta domesticus
ACCGGGTCAGCTATTTGTCTTATAAAACTGGCGGTTATAATTTTCATAATTAAAGTATTATTGGTGTATTCATTGTCTATAACTATTAATTATTATTAGTTATGCATTCATAGTAATAAATCCAATTTTTCTTTTTTCAACTTTCCGTATATTTACAGGTGGGTGTGAAGTGAATTGAAAGAATTATAACAGGACATAAAGAGCAAGAAGCTCTGACCACACCTAAAAAGACCCCTAGAAGCACTCATCCAGCTTCTATATTGACAATTTTATAAAGGATGGAATTTTCAATAAAATACATTGTAATTTTGGTGTAGAATCTTAAAAATTTTAATTAGTTTGTTTATTACAAAATTTTATTCATCTATACAATGATCGCTGTATTTTGTAGTATTGTATGTAAAGTACCATGAATTATATGTTATGTAGGTCTTGGTATTCTATAAAGAACCAGTTTTTTCAGAGATTGTGGGTGATGCATACATTCAATTTTCAAGACTCTCAAACCTCCCTGAAGCGTATAGTAAAAACATTGGTTTTATTTGTGGTAAGGAAGACAGTTATGTCCTCGTAAATGGGAGTGAAACAATAATTTTTAAAAGAGAGTACTTCCTAAGGAATTATGTTAAGGAGCCAAACAAAGTCCAGCACACCAAATATTGTGGTTTTTTTTAATGAAACATGGCTATATTTATGAATGGCAATTTATTATATTTTTTTTCTGGAACATTAATATTGTTTTAATTTTTTTGTAGCTGTTTGTAACAGTTTGTTGGTAACATTTTCAACATTACTTGTAACTTGGTTTAGGCAAGTGCCACCACATCTCTCTCCTCAAATCCCACATACACTTCGAATTTTCTTTGGCATAATAAACTAATTTAAAAGTGAAAATAGCCATTGTCTTACCTTGAGCTTTTCACAATCCCCATCAGCACTACAAGACTGTGTATAAGTAGGGTAATAATATATTAATCTTTTACTACTTGGATGCCTTTTGGGAATAATGTGGCATTCGTTTGTAAAACTTGAGTATGTGGAGCATTTGGATAACTGGAGTACACTGGAAACTAGAGTATAATATGATCATCCTGATTTGAATTATTTAGCTAGTTAATGAGAGGCTTGACTGCGAAATGACTGCATAATCAGGATTGTAGTCACAATAACTGATATACAAGAGTGCAATATCGTTGTGCAACTTTATACACTATTTACTGTGCCATTTATATTGTCAGTATACCACATTCCCGTATCAATAAATAACTTTTTAAAAATCAAAAGTTCTATTTATTACCATCCCTGTAACATGTACCACACCCCGTTTTAATAGAGAAGAAATAGGTATAAAGTCTGTCACACGGTTAGAACAGGCAACTTACTGAAGACTACTTCTATTAATTATGATTTTCTTTTATTTTTTAAAGCATCACTAACTTTTGAAAGATAAGTTAATTAAGGAGGTAAATAAAATGGATGCATCGCATAAATATTAAATATCTCAGGACTGTTAGAAACAATTATGTAAGTCACACAAATTATCATGTTTAAGTAAATTAATGTTCTTAAATAATTGAAGTATTTATTTTTTCAATGTAAATCTTAGCTGACAGATAAATCATGAATAAATTGATAACACAACCATCTCAATATCATTATTAACACAAGTCAGCAGATAACTTCTAGCACAAGACCACAGATCACTTTTAACTGTATGTTTTTCACTTGCTCTTCGCGCACTTTAACAACACACTGTTGTATGTTAGTTTAGCAAGGCACCGCTAGATGCAGTTGCCGCACTGCGCTCTACTCTGTAAGCTCTGTACATAGACCAATATGACCACTCTGTGACATAAGTGCTCTGTGCCGAGTACACCTGTAACAGTGCAGTACAAAGCATGTGCTCGTTTTCTTAAATAAAACTTTCATTAAATAAACAAGTGTTTATTTAATCACAACATGGCGCAGTTGTAAGCTGTCGGTAAACGCAGTCGTAAGTTCGGTGCGTTCTCAACATTGTTTCGAACAAGTTAAAAGTAGCCTGAAGTAATTCAGTGCCAATATTAGAGATCATTCGAACAAAGAACGTACTCGCAAACAAAGGAATCGCCTAAGCAGCCTAAGCGATGTTTATGGAAGGTGATCTTGGAACCAACTGGCAAAAATAAAAACAGCTTCCAGTTGTGTTGCAATGGGCATCAACAACAAGGATGAAGAAATCCAAGTTGCAGTTTTATTGCATTGTGCCGGTGACAGTGTTGTCGATATTTTCAACAATTTAACACTGACTGCAGCAGAAGAGAAATTATTTAAAACAGTGCTAAGTAAATTGGACAAATTTTTTTTACACAAAAAAATATCTGTGTCGAAAGTCACAAGTTCAATACGCGTGTTCAAGGTACAAATGAACATTTGATCAGTATCTTACAGAACTGAGAAAGCTGGCCGCGAACTGTGATTTTGGTAATCTTAAAGATCGTTTGATCCAAGATCGAATCGTGTTACGCGGCGATATAGCTCCTTTTTCAGATTTCAGATTTAGGTTATTGTTCGAGAGAGCGCATCAGTTGATTTTGGCGAGACGAACGGGTATGCTCGCTCGCTCGCTCGATCTCTGAAAAGACACAGTGTACCCCTCTTATTAGAAGATAATATAAAGAAATAAGCAATCAGAGAATAAATCGTTCAACCTTTTACCTCAGTCTCACATGAAAATCAATGCCTTCTTTTAATCTGTATTCCACAAAAATTTACTCATGCATTCACAGTGCTTCCCGCGGAAAATGGTTGCTCTTTGAAATGTTTTATAAAAGGCGACAAGCATGCCAACCTTGGTAAGTTAAACTGTTCTCATGGAACTTTAATGCGAGCGCACTGAAGCTCGTTCACTGGGCGGAGCGACTACTTTGAAAAACTTGTTTTGCCGTTTGAATTTGTGTTTCAATGCTGTCATTGGTTTAAAAAAACAAACGGAAATCTGGTGTGTCTAAGTAATATTCTCTGCACTAGTGCTTTGGAGTGGAGTCCGGACGGTGCTGCTACCTTGCGACGTGAGATGAAACTATTACGAAAAACCTCTGGGTCGAATGCTATTATGACTACCAAAGAAATCGTATATTTCCGCGCTTTTCGCCACCAGCACGCGGATTTGGAGGGAATTTTTTATAAGTCCGACGCGGTACGTTCAAAATGCCAATTCTGAGCTAGTAATAAAGGGCCAAGATTGTTATTAAAAAACCAATCTCCCGCCACGGCGCCAAATATGAATCCATTTTCGATGCATATGTTCCAACAAATCGTGAGTGGTGTTTACGACCAAAGGGTTAAGGACAGGCTTCTCCGCGAAACAAACCTAACCTTAGATAAGGCAATAAAATTTGCAAGGCCGCGGAGGAAGCAGACATTCACATAAACACAATGACGGACAACACCAATAAGTTGTCGGTAAATGCAGTTAGAAAGCAGTTTTAACTCAAGAAGAAACCAGTTGCTCATACAATGCAACAAAGACACACACAACAACGATCAGGAGGTACGCAAAATCCTTCAAGAAATCAGTGCATCCAACAGACCCAGTCAACAGGACAAAGAAGCCAACATCCAAATTCATCGACACCCGGTTGTCAACGATGCGGTTTGTTTCATACAAAAAACTTGTGTCCGGCAAGTGGGAAAGTATGCTTAAAATGTAAAAAATTAGGTCATTTTGCAAAAGTGTGTCGTTCAAAGTTTGTAAATGATATAGAAAATGGAAATGATGATGAATGTAAGTTTATTCTTGGTGCAATTGAAATTAATGATATAAAATTAGAAAACAATTGGTTTACCACGTTAAAGATTCTTGATTGTAATAAGACACTTAAATTTAAACGGGAGCACATTTTCATGTAATTCCAGAGTATATTTTTCAAAAATTAGATGTATCACAAAATCTCAATCAATGTCAGTATGATATTTCTAATTATGGTGGGCAAAAGCTCCATGTTACAGGTTCATGTAAACTGAATGTTTCTACTAACGATCGAAAGTACAAAATGGATTTTGTAATTGTTCGCACGACCGACAAATCAGCACCTATTTTAGGCCTGAGGGGTCTACAAGAATTAGATTTGGTAAGAAAAACTGTGGATGCTTTAGAAGTTGACAATGAATCAAATTTTATGCAAAAGCATCACGTTTTCCAAGGGATAGGTAAGATTAGCAATGAACCTCATGATTTAAAACTGAAAGAAGGTTATCAAGCTGTCCCAGTTCCGTGTCATAGAGTCCCTTTTAAAATAATGAATGATTTAAAAATTGAGTTACAAACAATGGAAGATGATGGTATCATCACTAAAATTACCGAGCCATCAGAATTTGTTAACCCATTGGTTTTAATGCATAAACCAAATAAATCCCTGAGAATTTGTTTGGACCCTTTTCATTTAAATCAGGCTTCGGTAAGAGAAAGATATGAAATGCTAACTTTTGAAAAAATTACTGTAGAAATGGCTGGCTCAAATTTTTTCGCAGTTCTCGATGCGCATAGAGGTTTCTGGCAAATTGAGTTGTCAGATACAGCATCGAAGCTAATGACATTTGCCACACCTTTTGGCAGGTATCGTTTTCTTAGGCTTCCATTTGGATTATCCTAGCTCCAGAGATTTTTCACAGAACTTTCACAGAAATCTTTGAAGATATTCCAAACGTAAAAGTGTACGTTGATGATCTCATTATATATTCAAAGACAAAGGAAGAACATGATGAAACTTTGAATCGTGTTCTCAACAGAGCTAGAGAAAGAGGAGTAAGATTTAGTCCAAACAAGATACAGTACTGTAGTAATCAGGACAAGTACATGGGACATGTTATTTCAGTCGCTGGTATTAAAGCTGACACAAAGTGGAAGCAAGAGCGTAGGCTTCCGCGGCCGGAGTCAATATTAAGTTGGCTGTCCGGGTGACGCCGCGTCCATGGCAAAGGTGCCGACGTTTCGGTCGCCATTCTGCGACCTTCCTCAGGGCGTAATGCATTACGCCCTGAGGAAGGTCGCAGAATGGCGACCGAAACGTCGGCACCTTTGCCATGGACGCGGCGTCACCCGGACAGCCAACTTAATAATAAAGTGGAAGCAATAAAACAGATACAAACACCAAAGAATGTCGCGGAACTCAGCAGATTTTTGGGAATGATTACATATTTATTTAAGTATATACCCAATCTGTCTGACATCAGTACTAACTTGAGACAATTAAAAAAAAGATGTGCATTGGATGTGGACAGACGGCCACCAGAAAGAATTCATTCAGTTAAAAGAAGTTCTCTCAACCTGTCCCGTTTTACAATTCTATGATGAAAAGAAACCGATAATTTTATTGGTAGGTAGTTCAAAGGACGGAATGGGAGCAGTTGTTATCGAGGATGGGAAACCAGTAGCGTACGCATCGAAATGTTTAACTGATACACAACAACGCTATGCACAAATTGAAAAAGAAATGCTAGCTATTGTATCCGGTGCCAACGTTTTCACCAATATCTTTACGGTAAAGAATTTACAGTAGAATCAGATCATAGACCATTAGAGTCAATCTTCAAAAAGGATCTAAACAAAACCCCGATGCGACTACAACGCCTTCATATCAGCTTGCAGCCATACCAATTTACAGTAAAATACAATACTGGATCCCAATTATATCTAGCAGATGCTCTATCAAGAGCCAGTTATGATGACAAAAATTTTGAAGTCAAAGAAAATGACTTAGATGCTCAGGTTAACTCGATTTTATTTCACAATATTTCTCCAAAAAAGTTCGAGAAAGTTCAAGAAGAAACAGCCAAAGACGAGGAATTACAGAACTGGATGACAGTAATTCTGGAAGGATGGCCAAATTCCAAAGGTCAGGGTAAATGACGATATCAAGTCATACTGGTCTTGCAGAGATGAATTGGTTGTAGTCACGGCAATTAATTTTTTCCACCGAAAATTGGCCATTTTTTTGCGCAGCATTACATAACTTTCCCTATACTACGTACTATATCACTCCGTGTATACGTCCGTATACGGGAAAGTAAAAACGGCATCGCCACGCAACAATGCCGTTCAGATGCGTTGAGGATTGCGCTGAGCTATATATATATACTGTCATTAGTGACACGGAGCACGTCAACTGCGAAGGTCATTAGTCCCGTAAGTGTTGTGCTTGTTTTCTCTAGGGAGGTGGCAAAAATCTTCACTATGAGAATAGGACAAGGAAGGGGAAGGAAAGATGGCCCGCGGTCCGTGGCCTGTTCGTTAAGGTACTGCTCCGACACTGTACGGCTCCGGCTCCGTTACTGATCGGATAAACCACGGAAAACTACTGATCAGAGCAGCCGGCCGCTAGAATTATTTTCCAGACAGCGACTGAATTTGACTTAGCTGTCGAGGGAGTGTCGAAAATCCTACCACCATATGGCTCGAACTTAGGACCTTCCGGTCAGAGGCAATGCAGTGATATCAGTTGATGCCTTGGGCCACCTCTCCCGGTAAATATACTTTAAGGTAATGATATTGTAAAAAATACATTTGGGAGAACAATTTGGATCGCAGCTGCTTTATTTTTTATTCTTTTTTCGCTCAAAAATATTCATGCTACATTGATTTCTCCAGTGGTTCTAAACTTTTTGTGGTACATACATGCATTCTTACTCTCACATTTAAGAATTAAAAATTGCTACTGGTGCGAGTTCCGCTATTTACAATTTTGTTCTAGAATGTTTGCACGTCAGCTTTAAAATTGGCTCATTGTAAACCGTAATAAACGTGAACTCTGAGAATGCAATCCGTTCTACATATTGAAACGCCCCCGCCAGGTCGCAAAGAAAGTCGGAAGAGGCACAGGTGGCAGGGCGAGAGGCGGAGGGGCATTCGCTGCCCGTCCCTTGGACGCTCTGTCCCTCGTGACAGGAAGGAGGGAGGGCCCCCGCGCCCCCTTGCTCCGGCTGGGGCGGGGCGGCGACCGCGGCCGCGCCACATGGCTCCCGAAAACAAGCCCCGCGTCGCTCATCTTGGAGAGGGCCGGGGCGGCCCGACAAGCAATCACTCACTTCTCAACAATTAACGTGATGGGAGGTGCATTAGTTTATTTAAAAGCCAGTAGAGGTTAATCTTCTCCCCTCGCGGAAAACTAAAGCATCAGGGCGCAGCGGCGCAGCACCGCGGCGGCGGCGGCAGGGGGGCCGGCGACGCCCCGCTGCGTTAAACGCCGCCATACGCGGCTCCCTGGGGCACGCCCCCCTCGCCTCCCCCCACCCCGCCCCGCCCGCTCCCGCCCCGCGCAGCACGCTTCACCGCCGCGGACCGGGGATTTTACGATAGAGGCGCGAGAGATGTGACCCGTGGCGCGCGATTATCGACGGGGGGATTATCGACTGGGGACTCTGCGTTGGCGTCGCGGCGTGACGGCGGTGGTCACCGCCCCTGCGGCCTCGGGTGGAAGGGAGGGGGCCCTTTTTTTCATTCCTTGGAAAGTGCATACATGAGAAGATGAGGCGGACGCGACGCGCCGGATACAGCACAAGCGGGGTTCGTGGTCGTTGCCGCAAGTGGGTTGGAAGTGGAGCAATATGATGTGAAAAATGAAAGCTGAGATATTGAGGGAACTGCAAAAGGAGGGAAAAAAGCGAAAACGCTTTGTCAGGACTCCATTTACATCTTTCTACATTTAGGTTAACTTCCGTTCTTTCATAAAGGAAATTGACAGCCAGATCTGAAAAACTTTCATTGAAAGAAGGAAAGTGCGTATAAAAAAAATGAAATGTTATCCTGGAAGGGTAAAAGGAAATGAAAACCTCTTTTTAATCAATCTCACTCACTGACTGCAACCAGCAAACGCGACATTTGACGATAGTAATTTTATTTCTCGTAAGATACTTGCACTAACATCAGCAAAAGGATATGAATAATTGTTGAAGATATAAACAAAGGATTAATAATAAATGTTTAATTAAAGGACTACATAGTTCAGCAGGAGAGTATTTTCAAATTTCAACATTTTCAAATTTCAACATGGTGAAAATAAAGCAAATTTTCAAGGGGTTTTAACCATAAAACCATTCATTTCCAGTGTGAAGAAAATTGATGATATTACATGTTCAGACTACGCGGCTTACCAAAGATTTTAAAACATGCACTCACCATCCGTTTCTGGATCAATTGACATTCATTTTAGAAAGTTTCTGATTCTGTATCCTACCTGGCAAAATTTAGGTACCACCGGGTAGGATTTGAAATATCTATAAGCATATTCCTTTATTCTTTTGTTTAGAACATAATTTGATCCACATCTTTATTGTATTAAAAAAGTATTGAAATCTTTGGAATGATTCAGGGCAGAAGATTCATATCAAGGATTGCTGCAATATTGCAATATATTCAAAGGGTTAAGTGTAATGTATCAACCTCACGATCTCTTAAAATAATCCTAGCGGTGCTACGAAAGTCAAATTTCTTTGAATGCGCCTTATTTCCTTATATAGCCGTAAACGAGGAAATCGTATTTTGAACACAGACAAAAAGGAGACATTATGTCATAGTAACCAACGTCGGCAGATATTAATTGATATATTGGTCCTAAAATACATTTCCGTGTCAGGAATACGACGCGAAGTACCCGATAAAGAAGAGAATTTATGCCCGGTACTTGTGCGTGGGTCCGCAAAAGACACGGTGACTCATCCCCGCGAGGCGCTAAACGGCCGGGAAGTCACGTGACGCGAGTGGCGCGGCGCGGCGCGGCGCGGCTGTTGCGCGAACCGCCCCGGGCGCATCTGTCGCGCCCCTCGCGCCCCGCGGCCCCGCCCACGCATCCCGCCCCCTCGCCCCGAGATTACCATCGCGGGGCCTCTGCGTTAATTAATTTGGGGAGCGGATCTCCCGCTCTCTTTTTCGTGAGGCGGCGGCGGCGGCGGCGCGGGCGCGGGCGCGTGCGGGAGAGCGCTCGCGATTCTTTGACGCACGCGGAAGGGTGGCCGGGCGGGTGGGTGGGGCGAGCGTGCGGTGCGGGCGAGCGAGCGGGGTGGGGCTTGCGGAGCGGGGGCGAACGGGTGGGCGGGCCGGGGCAGGGTGGGGCGGGAGGGGAGAGAGCAGTGCGGACGGGAGGGGACGGACGGGGACGGACGAGCGGGGACGGACTGGCGGGGACGGACTGGCGGGGACGAACTGGCGGGGACGGACGGGCTGGGACGGACGGGCGGGGACGGACGGGCATGGACGGACGGGCGGGGACCGACGGGCGGGGACGGACGGACAGGGCCGGATGGGCGGGGACAGACGGGCGGGAACGGATGGACGGGGACGGACGGGCAGGAACGGACGAGCAGGGACGGACGGGTGGGGACGGACGGGGGGACGGACGGGTGGGGACGGACGGGCGGGGACAGACGGACAAGGAGAAACGGGCGGAGACAGGCGGGCGGTGGCAGACGGGTGGAGACGGGCGGGGCGGGCAGGCAGGCAGACGGGGTCTGGCAGGCGGGTGGGGTCGAGGGGGCGGAAGGCGGGCGGGCGGGCGTACTGGTGAGGGTGCAGCTAGTCAGTCACATGTCAAAACATTGCCTGCAGAGTAATCACGCCCCATGTGCGGGGGCGGGGCGAGCGAAGACCCCGGGGCACGCGCCCATTACGCCCAACGATGCAAATAGAGCAGTCAACCGAAACAAATGAATAGTTCTCCGATAAATACTTTGATTATTACCTCAATATGTGCTACGCTTCGCAGATGAAGAGATAAATAACGAATGGATTGCAAGATATAGATGTTATTGAACAAAGACAAAATGGAGCAATTATTTCCAACTCGTTTTCGGGCAACTCTTGAAATGAAAATACCTAATTGGGGTATAATCCATAAAAGGAAAAAATACTTACTCTCCAAGGAGTATAACAGTATTAGTAAATTGCCATAAAAACACAGAATTTTTAATAGACAAATAAAATGTTACTAAGAGTCATTCGCACTCGTCATCGCATTAAAAGTGGTGAGGATAGGACAACGAATGAGATGGCAAGCTCGTGCGCGGTCCATGGTCCGTTTGTTAGGGACTCTCAGGGTGTCGCCTGGTGTTGATCGGAGAAACCACTGAAAACTATGGAGCGAAGCTGGCCCCTAGCATTCTCCTCCAGACAGCTACTCAACTCGCCCTACCTGTCAAGCTAGTGTCGAAAAATCTGCTACTCTCGGGAGTGGAACCCTAGGACCTCACGGACGGAGGCGCTGCAGTGACATCAAACGAAGCCCTGAGCCACCTCTCCCGGTGTGCCACGATTAAGGTAGGTACGAGCCGTTCTCAATTCATTATCGACCTCCCACGTCGTCACCTGACGCTGGGGATGAGTTCCGGTCCGTCGCTCTCTCTTTCATCTTTTTTCACCCTCGATCGCCCTCTCAGCCGCCCCTGCGCCGCGCCGCGCCGCGCCGCGCCGCGAGTGACGGGGGCGGTCTAAATGATTGGGGCGCAGACGGTGCGATAATCTCTCCACGCGAGCGCTGCTCGGGAGGAGATGGCCAGGCGAGGTTTTTATTTCGGGACTAATTACTCCCGAAGAGCACCGCCCGGGGGCGCGGAGCCGTGTGGGCAGAGGGGAGGGGAGGGGAGGGGAGGCGAAGTGGGTGGAGGGGAGGGGGCGGGGCGACCGCTGGGACGAGAGGCCGCCGCCCCCGGCGCTAAATCACCCACCGCGCCTCACCGCCCCGATGACAGCGCGATGCGACCGCAGGGATACGAAGGGAGGGATACGAAGCGGAGGCAGGATGCACGACAGGGAAGGAGTTGCAAATGACGGACACCGGCACAGTGAAGCAGAGGAAGAAGAAAGGTGGCTTAGGGCATCAACTGATGCCACTGCACTGCCTCTGACCGGGTACGATGGCAGGATTTTCGACACTAGCCAGATAGCTACGTCGAGTTCTGTTGCTGTCTGGAGGAGAATTCTAGCGGGCGGTTGCTCTGATCGGTAATTTTCTGCGGGTTTTTTTCGAAGAATAATACAGCGCGATGCAACAGCAGGCGGCGGAGGGATGCGAAGCGGACGCAGGACGGACGACGGGGAAGGAGTTGGAAATGTACACAGCGACAAAAAAGCAGAGGAAGAAAGAAACGAAGATCGTGAAGAGGTCGAAAACAACAAACCGAGAGAGGTGGCTCAGGGCATCTACTGATGCCACTGAACTGCGTCTGACCGGGGTGAGGTGGCAGGATTTTCGACACTAGCCAGATAGCTAGGTCGAGTTCTGTCGCCGTCTGGAGGAGAATTGTAGCGGGCGGTTGCTCTGACCGGTAGTTTCCCGTGTTTTTTTTTTTTTTTTCGAAGAACACCAGCAGACTCCTTCTAAACGGGTCACGGACAGCGCGCGAGATTTCCTTACCATTAGTTGTTCTATTCTACACCTTACTTACACACACTTCCAATTACATGCACTACACTAGCACACATACTCGGAGGCCGGTCGGGAGCTTAGAGCTTGTCCCCGCTGGGGTGGTGCCCCGCTGGTGGGAGATACCTCATTGGAGAAAACCCCTCCAGCTGACGGTAGGCCCGCGCCGCATCTCGCTCACCAGCGGAGAAGATCACCGCCACCTCCCGAGCAAACGTACACCACAGCTGTTGACGCGCCCGGAATCACTAGTAATCAATCAATCATCGAAAATAGGGATATCTGGGAAAGCACAAAAGTGGCCAGACAGCATCAAAAAGACACAAGACAACAGCGAGAGAATCATGAAAGAGCCCCGTGATGGCCGTTTGACTGATTGATGTTATGAGCGCGTGTGTGCGTATGGTATGGGCGTCAACTGCTGTGGCGATTAGTTGTGTTATTGTAATGAATTTTTTCTGGGTTCTGGCGGCGTTCCTCTCTCGCTGGCTGGTAAGATCCGGTTCCTATCCACACATCGGCCCGCGGTGTCACCTCATCCGGGTTTTCCCACAGCGGTCACCGCGCCACACGGAATGAGCTCTAAACTCCCGTCTGGTCCCCCACGTGTGTGGTAGTGTAGTTCATGTAAGTGTGTGTGCAAGTAAGGTGTGAGGATAGGATTAGGAAGAGGAAGGGAATATCTCGCGGCCCGTTTGTTAGGGTACTGCTCCGGCATTCACCTGGTATTTATCGGGAAAACCACGGAAAACCACCTACCAGACCAGCCGGCCGATAGGATTCTCCTCTAGGCAGCAGCTGAATTCGACCTAGGCGTCTACCTATACTGCGACTTTTCTAACTTTGCCCCTCAAGGCCCTTCTTTCCGATGGAATACGTCACGGTATTTCGCGACGTTCTCAGACATGCCGCCAGATATCGCATGAACGCGACCGTATCAAGCAGTGCTTGCGATCATGCGACTCCTAGCGGCACGAGGGAGAAAGGCGCGAAATGCCGTGTGATATTCCATGGTGGCCTTAGGGTCTTGGGAGGCAGAGTTAGAAAAATCGCACGGTAGAGACGGAAATTCGTCGCCGTCGGTACTCTAACGGCCGTATTCTCAATCATGGATTACTTCGAAAATAATCTGTGAATCGAGGAATTCGTGGATTAGGTTAACACTCGGATAACTCTCAATTCTTATTCACAAACCGCGGTCATCAGAGAATTGGCGGATTCGAGGGTTACCCTTGGCCAGAATGTTACAGGAAATATGATTGGCTGTGGAGTATTCGATGTGGTTCTGTTTGTAAACATTAGTAATAGCGCCACTTCAAACGCGATCTCCAATGTTATCATTTCGCCTACTAAGTAATGTATCCAGGGCCAACCAATCTAACATTTCTATTTAAGAAATTAATATTTTCACAATTGTCATTGACAAATACGCGAATACTGTTGTAAGCGAAGTTACAAAAGCAAAAAAGAAGCATCACATAACCTGCAAACGAATTTCAACGCAGTAAGTATTGTTTAGCAGTTTAAGAACAACTATAAAGGCTTGAAAAGAATGGTTTAAAAGGCAGGAGTGATAATAAAGTTCCTATTTACAATGACAGAAGCAGCTACAACACTGTGTACTTAATTGGATGGAAAAATTACTGCATTCATCCGCCTGAAGAACGTACTGCACGTGACTATGATTTGGGATATGAAAAGGCAGTTAATATGACTCGAAGTAAGTGTTTTTGGTTTTATCTACCTTGCAAGTTGTGTATTTAATTTTCAAAACAACAGTACTGGCTCTCTACCAAGAGTTTTACAAATATTTTTGATTGATACTTTGTGTTCTGGTGAAGGGCTACATGCAAAAGTTATTTCAGTAGTTTTTAGTGCAACTAATAAAATAATTTCACCTCAAGACTATTTTCAAAGGAATCGTGCCACCCTAAACCATGGTTTTACCAAACAAAATCAAATCAAATATGATGTCATGAAACATTCAAATGCAAGTAATACTTGCACAATTTTTTAAAATGAAATGTATACAATAAAACATGATAAACCATGTCTTTTAATAAAACAAAAACAAATTCAGCATAATTGTCATAAAATTCAAAAATTGGAAATAATCCTGCCCAGATATCAAAGTTACTTTGTCTTCTTCAGAAGATACAAAATAAAATTTTATTTTTGTTTTGGTGTGACATACTGGAATAAATGTGAAATAGTATATAAATATTCTTTGGTTTTCACATAGATTCCAAAACTATTATTTGCACATTTTCATGAACTCTTATTGTTAAATGTACTAATTCATATTTATGTTTTGTGCTTCTCTGAATCCATAGTAATATATACTTGTTTAATGAAAAATACCCTTCTATTTCTGGAAGCTGAAGCAGATTATTGTTACTTCGTTGCTGAAAATGTAATGTAGGCTAAATATAAAAAATATTGAATTTTAAAAATCATTTACATTTTATAATATCATTGAATTTAAAGAAAGATTAATTAAATGTCAACAATCATTATTGATTATATATCGGTCTTATGATATCTGATACCACAACGTCTATAAATATATTGTGCATATTGTTAATGTGCATAGTCTATATTAGATTGGGATTCCAGTATCAAACATTCTTTTAGAATATTATTTATGTTTGGACTGATTGCAGGGTTGGATTTCTGAACTTAGGATTTAAAAAAAATTAAGATCTGTTGTATAAGGGAAGTAATTAAAACAGAATTGTTTTGGGTTTTCAATTTGTATATTTCTAGTAATTTTATTATCAATTTTTTTAAAGACCGAACCATCTTTTAAAGCATTTGTAGAGTGCTGAATTTATTTTTTCATTTATTCTCTTTTCAAAAATCTAATTCTACACTCGCAATTGTAAATGAATTGAAACACTTATGTTTCCTGAAGTTCATCTTTGGTAATCTTTACTATAACGTTGATGGATTTGTGACATATCGTTGACATTGTAGATAAATGAAACAAGTTTCTTTATTATCAGCAAACTTTTGTTGGCAGTGATGAAACCAGTTATTTTACAATTTCTACAATCATATTCATGTCAATAATATTCGTATGTTTTTATTTTTTGTCTTTCTTCATTGCATAAAGAAAGGTTCCATTCATTATAGACAATCAGGTGATAATAAAAAATATTTCATACAAGGTTGAAGTTTGTACATAAAACAAAGTTGGAGTTTTTACAATGTTTCAGAGATCATTTGTCTCCATCATCAGGTACTTTTTGGCTTATATTTGATATAAGTTTTAAGTTTGTAAATCATAAGTTAATTAAGTTACTTAAGTAAGTGAATGGTAAGATGATTTGTCTCCATCATCAGGTACGTTTTGGCTTATATTGGATATAAACCAAAATGTACCTGACGATGGAGACAAATTATCTCTGAAACATTGTAAAAATTCCAACTTTGTTTTACGTATGTACAAATTTCAACCTTGTATGAAATATATTTTATTATCACCTGATTGTCTACAATGAATGGAACCTTTCTTTATGCAATAATATTCATATTTAGAAAAAGGGACTCATAAAGATATCCTTTAAAAATGAATATTTTATTTCCAAATAGGATATGTCAGAGATAGATAACCAGTACCAGCAGCTGCGAAAGGGACCAGAAATTATGAGAATGGTATCTACTTCCCAGGAATGCAAACAGTACCTGAAGGATTCCACGTTCTTAAAGCATCAAGAAGAATTTGAGTTTATGAATGAACATGAGTTGAGGATGCAATGTTTATCTACCTAAAATTTGAATATTATCAAGATATGAAGAACGAACAATTCATCCTTTAAAAAAAATTAAATTTTGTCTACACGTTAAATTAGTAATGGAATCAAATATGGACTACATCCTTTATTTGTTTGTTTTTAGCAATTTGAGATTTTATATTTGTTCTACAAATGGTTAGCAAAGGAATAAAATATTCATTACATTGAAACCATTCAGCATATTTTGCTATGTCTCTTTTTTATTTTTGTTTATTGTGTTTATAACTTAGGGTTCAGTAATATTCCTGTATTTGGGCATTAAATTTGTGAAAATTATCATTTATTTACCAGAAAAGTTTCTGTTTCAATATTGAACATTAATGAAATAAAAATATTTGTTAACTGCATTCAGTTTTTATTTATTTACTTCAAATGAAAAAACTTATAATTCAATTTAACCAAGGATCTACTTAGTAGCATTTTTGTCTAATTGTTATTGTATTCTTTCTTTAAACCTTTGTAATCCATTTCAATTTATTTGAATTTATGGTATATTCAAATATTTAACTTGAAATTCCTTGACCATTTATTTGCCTGATTATGTTAACAATATCTACACTGTTTTTGGGTGTTGCAAGTATATATTTCTGATGATCTCCTATAGTGAATGTAAAAATTAAAAAAGACATTCTAATAGATGAAAGTAAGATAAACTATGACCATACCTTTAATTGAAAGCAAAAGCTAATAATGTGATTTTATTAAAAAATAACCTGCACTGATAGAATGATAAGTCCAAATTATATAATATTAAATACGATAATTGCTGAACCCGTTACTAGAAACAATATTATTATTCAAAATTATTCAGCATTAATTGACTACTCAGATTTATATTACTGATGACGGAATGGAAGCAAACAGAGGAGTCTCTCTTTATTTCAACCGCATTCCATAAATTCAACAGCAAACAAATCGTACTTGGCGGAGTCGTCTGTATTGTTTAACAGGGTCGCCAATGGCAACAAGTGCAATTCGCGAATTATACACCGAAATCGGATGTATAACCCACGGATCGAAATCGGGGTGTCTAATCCTCGAATCGCAACCGATCCTGCCTCGTGAATAAGGATTTTTGCTTTGATTCGCGAATAATCTGGACTCGACGATAATTCTCGTATTACACGGTATTGAGAATATGGGCGTAACCCTAGCATCTCCCGCTTAGAATCGCTGCGCAGACAGCGGCAGTGCTGACTCTGAGCGAAGGCCGGTGAGGCGAGGGGCGGTGAGACGACGCGAGGGGGGCAGGGCTGCCGGGGGCGGTGACGGGGAAACGGAAGGAAGGGATCGGGAGGCGACGGGTCGGCGCCACATGTGGGGTATTCGCTGTCGCCGTAAATTCGCCGTTGGAAGGGGCGGTGTCTCTTTTCCCCGCTTGTCACTTGGGTGCTCATAATGGAGTGCGTGTCAGTTGGTAATTACTTCCCACAGATGCTTAAGTCAGTGTAGAACGAAATCTTCGTAACAAAATGAGAAGGGAACAATAGATTTTCACTCAACCGTAAGGGCTCAAATTACTCTTTCCAAAAGTAGAATTTTGTAATATATTGAATGCGTTAAATTGCACATAAGTATTAATGACAATTTCAATGAACAGGCAAATTTTTTAAACTGAAATTGCATTATTACGAGTACCAGTTAAGCTCTTTCTAAGATTAGAAATAGGAGGTATAAACGTTTAATTCAATACCGACGTATTTTTTTAAATTTAAATGAATGATGGTTTCCATTCGTCAACAAAAATGTTTGCATTCTAATAAATTAAAAATGGTTACTTAGAAGAAGTTTTAGTCGAGGATACAACAGATTGTATTCCTTCTTTGCCACATGTATTACCATCGTCACTTCGTTATAAAAGTATTTTCGATGACATCTATTAACTTGATGTAATTAGAGGCCAAAAATATGTAAGAAGGGGACAATCTTCGTTATAAAGCCTTGAAACCGCACGTTTGAAGCTTTAAATCGACGATTCTCAATCAGTTAAAACGGTGAAATAAAAGAAGCTCTTAGGACCATAGTACTAAATTATAGCTCTTCCATCTAGAGAAGACGTGTGTACATTGTATTCTAATAAATAAGTAGAAAACAATATTAATAAACTTAATAGGAATGTTTGATGAAAGATTTTCCAATTGTCAGAGTATTATTTCCATTATTAAATAGGTATTAGATTATCAACGTCAAACTCATTCATAATCATCAATGAGAAAAAAATATGTTTATCATCTTTACTCAGAAGTATGTTTGCTAAGAATTATTGAGTAAAATTACACCAAACATGTTTTAATAACACGTAATTACACTAGAATATATTTAAATATGTAATCAATTACATTTTAAATGCCACTTCCAATATATTTTCTACATGAAGCATTATGAATTATTTCACTAATAAAATTTGTATTTAAAATAACTGGTCAACAATACAGTTTTCAAAATAGATTGTCGTACATGAATATCCCCAATTAAGAATAATAATTTTTCCACAGGGTCCACTCTAAAATTCTGTAGATAATTCAAATAACTTAAAATTGTCTTCGTGACGGTACAGGATCTTATCGTTTAAGCATTTCAATTGATATGTTAACGCTATAAGCACACATAGTCCAAAATTACACTGACAGTTATTGTACAAGAAATTTCTTTTGAGCGTTTTTGCCCTGAAATTTACTCTGCCATTCCCACCCATCAAATGGCAAAGTGAACGAACGAACGTGCTGACTGAACGTGCTGTACATCTGAAATCTCAATACGGAAACCCGAACCCAGCTGCGATTAGATCTGATGGGAACGAACAAGGGCCGTGATCGCTGCGTTAATCTTGTGAAAGGGAGCAACTAATTGGAAGAGATCGGGTGGTAGTGCGTTGCCGTAGTAACTGAAGCTCTTTCGATTCCTCAATTGTGGACATGAGGGCCCCCCAAACCGTCCACGGTCGCTTTCCTATTGGTCATAATACTAAGGGCAGCTACTCTTGCGGCAACCCTCCCAACTGTCCTTTATTTCAGACTGCAGACCAACCGCAGTTTCTTTCTCAAAGGCTGATGACTGGTTCTTCAATTAGAGTTACAAGGTAGTACATATGCAATTCTCTCTTGATCTACCGTAATCGTTGAATTAAACTTTAAACTTTACACTTAAACACAATGAATCAAATCAGATCGATCATTATGGTTAATGAATACCACAAAAAATTTTTAATGTGTTTAATATTTTCTGTAAATTAACATTGACAGGAACAGCACATTTTTACATATTTGGTTACTTCGCAATTTGATGAACGTAGGTCAATTCAATATACATGTATTTTGTTTTATTTTTTCAATTCTCCATGCATTTTCTTCACGATTTTGTGAGCAGTACATAAAACTTCAGCAGTATCATAGAATCACAGAATCAAGTCATTTTGATTAATACTAATACGATATTATGACCTACCTATGCTTATATAAGCAATCAAAATTCAAGACAATAGCAATGAGAGAAAAAGTGAGCAATAAAAAATATTGTTTTACAACAGTTTTAGGGTGAAACAAAGAAAATGAAAAGAAAAGAGACAAGATACTGCAACAATTTAGATGTTAATTAAATATTAGTAGTAGTAATAATATTGTAACTTTATTTGGAAATAAAACAACGGGCGAATAACAAACTTTTGATTAAAATAAACTAACAGGAAGAGGAACCTAGTAATTAATATCTGATTTTCAGACTCCAGAAATATTAAAACAGTGAATTTGCCAGAACAATTTGAAGGAAAAAATATCAACTAAAACAAAGAATATATGTTGTAATAATAAAGAGAAAACAAATGAAAAGATGTACCTTGATCATCCAATCGTGTGTCGAGAAATTCACAACCCCGAGTCAACCAACGAGCCATCGCCCACCCACCCTTCCACATCAATGGGGCACCCCAGGCCTCCGGCAAGTGTAGCGGCGGGTGCCGGCTCTTAATTAAAGGCAGTATTTTGATTTCCAGACACACTCCGCCACCCTCTATACCATCGGCGGGCTCTGTCGGCCTCTCCCCTCGCCTCGCCTCGCCTCGCCGCCGCCGCCCCACCCATTAGGCCAGCCGCCGCCCGCCTCGATTCGACAATGGACCCTAATCTGGTTGTAACAGTAAGCCGAGGTCAGAGTGGCTTTGCTTCGGGGGATACTCATGAAAAGACATCGTTGGCGCGTGGCGGGAGGGGGTGCAGCGAGGGCGGAGGAGGGGGCTTGCGCGCAGCCGCGGAGGGAGCGGCGAATGGCGGCGGCGGGGGCGGCGGCGCTTATCGGAGGAATATCGCGTTTCAGCGAACCACCGATAGGAGGAATTATGGTTCATCGCCCACTTCACCAGCAGAGATCAAGAGGAATGAAAGGAAGTCGCTGATTTGTGGTAAAAGAACTTCTAGGAACAGGAAAAGTAAAAATATAAGTCGGATTTCCTTTTGAATAATGGTTCTGATAAAAGAATTGACATTGAATAAGTGACATTCTAAACTTCAATATCATCAAAATATACGATAATCTCTCAAAATCGGAACCAATAACACAAACCAGCGTAGTTCAAAGAGACCTGCTAAGCCCCCTGCTATTCATATTATCATCTATCAAAATAACAGAAATAGCCCTAAGAAAAGGAGTAAAATCATGTGCATTCGTTGACGATCTAGAGAACCTCCAGAAAGCCAGAAATAACATTGTAATCTGGTGTAAAACCACAACTTCCAAATAAACAATGAGAAAAAATGATAGTCTTCAGGAAAGATGAAAAAATATACCCAAAAGAACAAATAACAATAGAAGGCACCAGATTTGAAAGAGTGACGCACTTCCGGTACCTCGGAGTTCCAACTTGCAAATGCTTCTCAAAACACATTACAGAAAAATAGCACAAGTCGTGGTGGCAATAAATGAGATAAAGTACAAAAGTAGACTGGAGCTGAACAGCACCATTAGGCTATTTGAAGCCAAAGTCGTGCAATGCCCGCAAATTACGAATTGCTACTTGTAGTCACAAGATGAACAACATGTGACTTCTACCATGTGATATATAAACAAGAACGATTCCACGAGCCAAACGTCACGTGTGTCGTAGTCTGTGTCGTAGAGTCTGTGACGAGACCTGCAAATGATACCACATTAAATGGTGCAGAAAGAGAGAAAAAACGATCAACTAGTACGCCGAGGAGCGCTGGAAAACTGGAAACCTAGCCCAGTCTTAACAAATTGGATACAAAGAAAATGCACATCTGTGCGCGTTTCAGTTAATAATAATAGATAAAAGAAATTGAGCAAATTAATATCTCCAAAATCATTCATTCTATGTTTCAGGTGGCCACACTCAAGAAATAATCAATTTACTTATATTTCTTCTTGGTAAGAAACTTAAAATAGTACTTTTGTCAGTTTTACCTATTTTAAGAGATAAATTCCCGACGTATTTACTAGGGCCTTGTTCACTGAAATATACTGGTTTTCCAAAAGTTCAAAAAGATCCAACAAAAAGATTTCGGACAGTCAAATTTATAAAAACAGTTTACATTAAAAACTTATGTTTGTGGCTACGTTTCGAAGGCTGATGCACCTTCCACTTCAGGCCAATACACATATACTCGAATAAACTAGAAAGCATTTTACCATACTTTTTGGATTGTATTGTAAAGAAGTAGGCCAATAAGGTGAGTATCAAACAAATTATTGATATAGAAATATGATCTCAGAATCTCAGACCTTAAATAACTTGATTTTTAAATTTATGACGAATGTTGTTACACGTTCATGTGAAATGGATGAAACCTTGATAAATACCCCTATATAAATACTACGGATCTGAATTTCATTAAGTTGACAACAGTGAATGTTTCAAATTTCTACATGCAAAGATTATAAAGCCTTTTTTTATTTTAATTGATATTTATTATTATGTTTACTGTCTCCAGACTTTATCTACATGCATCAAAGTCATGATATCGTTTTGTTGCGTGTCAAACTGGTTAGTTTTAGCTAGTATTTGAAAATATTCTAATCAAATATGGATTGCATTATATCACAGAGATGAATCGGCAAAAAATATAAGGACTTTACTTCTACCAAAAAATTCCAAAGATTCTTTTGAACAAGCATATGCAACTCTTGAACACTAAAACAAAGAAATTAATACTTAAGCAACGAAAATTGATATGATTTGTTCTCTTTCTTTGCAAATGCAACAAATTTATTTTCTATTGTACTCGGAAGTGGTAGTGACCATAAAACGAAGTCGAATGGTCGTCAGCAAATGTGGTGAGTTTGCACAGATGTCTCTGTCAACCACCCCAGCCGTGCGCGAGGAGCTGTGGATCTGTACTTTCTCCGCCATTTAACGGGATTAATGGCTCTCACCCAGTCTCGAAGATCATAAGGAGTTACTTTTACTATTTTTTAAGAAAAACAATGCTTGTTAAACTATTGAAATTTGCATGTTTTCCGCTTAAACGTAACTGACACTTCAACTTCTAAAAAAACAATTCTTTTTCTACGCCAAATTCCTAGCTTGAGGGAATTCGCCATGTCATGAGGTTTCTTCACTCCTGCAACTTATGTTCATCGCTACCCTCAGGGATCTCGCCATCGGCCCGCGGGGCAAGCCGCGCGTGCGAAAACGATTTGAGTGTCAATCTCCTCCTCGTTGGCTTGACATTTCTGATACCCGCTTAGGACTTTCAGATGACTAACAGCATGGAGCTGTTGGCCAATCAACGTTCCGCCGGCCTCCAATTGAAACTATTGTTTGTACTCGCGTTTATTTTCCGAGTTAGGAACGCCTAGTAAACTATCAGATGTAGAATACACGCGCGGATTATTATCTCGTGTCATTTTTGCAATTAATGCAAGAAAGTGATATGTTTTAGACACACTATAATGATTATACAAATGAAACGTACATATTACACTTAACTAAATATGTAATTAGATAAATTGTTTCGTTGTAGCACAAGAACGCTGCAACTGCTTTTGCCGCCTGCAGTGTAACGTCAGGAATTGAATCGGTTTCCCTATTCTTTAGAGAATATAGGAATGTATTTACACCTAAGATATACTTCATAATGTATTGAATCTCGAAAGAACTTATCCGGACTGCTCGCCGCAGTCCCCTAGAACCTGAGTGCTTCAGCGTAACGATTCGCACTGCCTCGTCCCCTGGTGAACGCAAGCGGCATCACATCCTTTGGTGATCAAGACCACTGCGAGAAGAGACACTA
Source organism: Acheta domesticus (assembly GCA_031308135.1). NCBI lineage: Eukaryota > Metazoa > Arthropoda > Insecta > Orthoptera > Gryllidae > Acheta > Acheta domesticus. Next base: position 154,231,581 of record JAHLJT010009419.1, read on the forward strand.
TCCCGTTGCCCAAGTTGTCTGTGACGGCGCAATAGCCATGCCATGGTCCTCGTTCATATCATGTGAAGGCTCTCGGTTGTCCGGATGGCGCCGCGGAAAGGGCAACGATGCCTTGGCGTCACTGCCCCTCGACGCCGCGCAACCCGGACAGCTGAGAGCCTTCACATGACTCTGGTCGCGAAAGCCAACGATTGCATTAGTTTATTTCAAACAACTCTCAAAAAGAATCTTATAATGCTAACCCCGGTGGTATGGAGACTACCGCTTCAACTTGTAAACCGTATTCGTTGATTCAATTAAACTTGTCTTCTGAAGATGTTGCAAACCGTTATTAACTTCCAACATTGGTGTACGTTTTGCAACCAGTGGCCTAACCGCAATCACTGATTCATCGTAGATGACGCGTAGTAGAATCAGAAGCAAACCAGGCCCCGAGGTGCATCATGCCGAGGCAGCGCCCACGACTTCGCGCTAAGTGTAGAGCGGTGTTTGCGATCGGATGAAGGGGGCGGCGGCGGCGGCGGCGGCGGCGGCGGCGGCGGCGGAGGCAGCGGAGCGGGAAATGGCGGCCGGCGCTCGCCTACTTAATAATGGAGTGTTTCTTTAGAAACAGTGGCCTAATCTGTCCCCGAGGTCCATTGCGGCCGCGAGGGGCGGGGCGGGGGTGGGGGAGGAAACGTTTTTAGGGGCTGCGACTGGGGGAGCAGGGGCTGGCGAAGGGGCGCTCCGCACAGTGCGTGCAGCTCCCAGTCGAAGGCGACAGGAGGCAACGGCAGAAGACACACGCGCCATCGTATGATGTATCGATAAAGCAAATGGGTATGTCCTTGCTTTTATTATTTTTCATTCAAAGTTTTTGTTTGCGACCCTATTTGAGCAGCTCAGGAAATAACAAAGTCACGAAAAAGCATCTGTCCATGGTTTTAATGAGAACATTTAAACAAAAATAAATGAAAAATATACTTTTCTGTAGTATCTTTAAAAATGTTTTTCTCTTTTCTAATGATAACCAACCAACCAACATTTTGTTAGCAGAAACTTATATTACATATCGACAGACAAAATACCATTAATATCGATTTTGTTTAACTTTTTGAAAAGTTAAGTTTATTATAAACTTTTATATTAACTTTGGAATATTTATAAATACTATATCAGGTGGCTACATGTTTCTTTATGCTGGCAATGAAGTAATTTTGAAATATGATATTATTGTCTGCACTCTTTCGTGGACGAAAGCACGTCAGAAAGTAACGTTTCATATTTTTGTTAGTTCAAGAGACAGGATCAGAAAAATTTTATTCCGGCACCTTTTGCTTATTTTTCAACTTCAACATGTGTTTAATTTGCTTGTGATGAGAGGTCTTCCACGACATCTGTATATAAAGTTGCTCTTGCACATATTTCTTTCAACACAGACCACGTCGTTCAAATTTCGAGGCAACTTTCAATGGCAGAAGATACACCGTCGTTCATGTAAAGATAAAATAAATTGATGAGTCTTTGTTTTTATTTTTTATTTGAAATTGTTTGTTTGCCATCAAGTTTGAGAAGTTCAGGGAATAAGGTCCTTTAAAAGCTCTTTTGCTTTCTATTCTCATTAAAATATACAACAAACAAAACATTTTACTAGTAGAAAATTATAATAGACACTGGTAGGCAAAATATCTTTAATATTGATTTAGTTTAACTTTTTAGAAGGATTAAGCTTATTTTACATTTTTATGCTACATTTGTGATATTTATAAATATACATAACACTCCTTTCTGCACTTTTTCATGGTAGATAGCATGTCATAAAGTAACTTGAATTTTAGAAAGCACGTCAGTAGTTTAATAAGCAGGATCAGAAATGGTTTTATTTTGGTATCTTATGCTTACTTTTCGATCTCATTATATGTTGAATTCGTTAGCGATAAGCCTTCCACAACTTCTGTGTATAAAGTTGCTCCTGCACAGATTTCTGTGGTCACGGGGTAAAAGTTCTTAAGTCAAAAATCTTAGTTTGGAGGAAACAAGGGTTAGATTATTGAGCCAATACTTCTTCCCACGCTCAACGCTATTTTCCAACGCTATATTCTCGTTAAGGAGACAACATTTGAATTCGGTCGTTTTACTAAAATAAAATATAGAGGTTTAACTTGTAGTTTCCGTACTTAACCCAATTTCGCCAAAAAATATCTTAGGAACTTTTACCCCGTGACCACAGATTTCTTTCTGCCCAGTGCATGTTGTACACGTATTCGAGGCAAATGTCAACGGCACGCACTGTCGACGCTCGTCTCGTCACTGGCCAAAACGTGCAGGTTTTCTCCTCTTCCGGCCCATTTCGTCCGTCTGCCGCTGCGCAGCGCGGGCGGGGGCGAGGCTTCGCGAGGCGGGGGGGGGGGGGGGTGCGGGCGTGCGCACGGGCGGGGTCGGCGCCGCGCCCTCTGCGCATGAGCACGTGCGGCGCGCTGCCTTATGGCGGGCGCGCGGGCGGGCGGGCACGCGTGCGAGGGGAATGGCGGCGCGCGCGTGGGGAGGCGAGGGAGACGCCTCAGACCAAACACAAAGCCGCACGGAACAAATTCGACAAATTCGGCATGTGTGTAGTTATGGTGACACTTGTATCTACACTGCGATTTTTCTAACTTTGCCCCTGAAGGCCCGTCTTCACGATGGAATATGTCACGGTATTTCGCGACGTTCAGTTGTGCCGCCAGATGTCACATGATCACGACCGTATGAAGCAGTGCTTGCAATCATGCCACTTCTAGCGGCAGGACAGAGAAAGACGCGAAATGCTATGTGATATTCCATTGAGGCCATAGGGTCTTGCGGGACAGAGTTAGAAAAATCGCACTGTATGAATTTGATATTTTGGGTCGGTCGATAGTCCGATTTTGCCGGCCAGCTAACGGTGTCCCCCATGCCAGGGCCTACTTAATTCCCATACTTGGGGAGTAAGAGAGACATGTGGCGAACACGACGTCTTCCCTTCACCATAGCTAGCAAGATCCACCTGTCTGATCTTTTCTTTGTTACATAGCTACATAAACTGGAACGATTTTAAAGGAAAGGTACAACTCTATTTTTGCCTCGACCGGGAATCGAACCAGAGATCACACCACGAGAAGCAAGTACGCCATGGCGACACATCGTGTAACAAATATTTACAAAATCAACATTCAATCTGCACCAGTCAAAAAAGTTGAAATTATAAAGACTCAGGACTATTTTTTTGGTAGTTTTATGCAAAGAGATTATGACTATAGAATTGGTTCGAATATGAAGATTTAATTCAAACGGATGGAAACTTAATATAAAATTAGATAACTTTAAATGCAAAACTAAACTAAACTCGCACATATATGTAAACCCACTACGACAGAAGAAGGGAGAAAATGGTATATCTCAGGAGATTTAGGGAAGGTATTTAATCATGAGATACTAACTACATATTGCACGGTCGAATATTGATCTAAATAGTTGATATCGAAAATATTTTGTAAATAGTGTAAATTAAAGGTAATTTGTAGCTGTAAATAGGAATAGTTCTTTATAGTAAGAGTTCATTTCATTTATTTTTCTTTAGACGATATGTTTTTACTGCCTCCTCCTTACTTTGAAAGAAAAGAATCTATTGTAAACGTGCGACAAAAAAGGTCAAATTTTCGACAGAAAAACTCTTGCTGACGAAAAAGTGGATAAATCTTTAACCTATATAAATTGTAAATTACTTCCTTCGACACTTTGCGTAGTTAGAAATTTGGTTTGGTAGATCCTTGATACCGAAACCTGGACTGACGGCAAAGCATCTCTCTTTCTGTCTGTGGTCAAAGCTAGCGCCTAAATCGTACTGCCTATGTTCTCCAAAATTGATATTTTTCTAACAGTTTAAAGAAACTCGATGCTCTCTGAGTTTAAAATAGATATTTTGATTCTGGGGGATACTTTACATGAAGCTTCAACATTTTCAAACTTTTCTCAAAAATGGCTTCGTATTTTGTGATTAAACTTTGTTCTCAGATAGCTTAAAAGACGCATAATAGAACGGCATAGATCTGATTTTCGTTGATATCCCTGATTGTAGGAAAATTGTAAAAATTCTAATATTTTTCGGCATCTTCCTACAATATTGAAGATAGAGATTTTGTTCCTGGATAAAATCTGTTCTTTAAATGCAGATCTTGAAATAAGATCGTTAACAATTTTTCGATTACATCAGTTGTGTTTTCGGACTTTTGCGTGAAATATCGGCATTTTTTCTCAAAAACGGCTCTAATTTTTTCCTGAATTTTCTCTTCGTATCAATAAAAAACGGTGAAAAAGAGTGCTGGTCTAATCTGCATCGAACTCTCTGAATTTTCAAAACTTGCAAAAAGTAAACATTTCAAAACTACAAAATTGAAGATAATTTTGTTGAAGGCAAAAAACTTCTTCTAAACAATCAGCTCTTTAAAAATTGTCATGGACAATTTTTAAGTCATTTTCGCATGATTTATTCCTGAAAAAAAATAGAATTTGTAAAGAAACATTTTCTCAAAAACCTCTGCAAATCTTTTCTTTATTTTGTTTTCACGGATAATAGAAGAAACGCTTAAAATAATGGCGTAGATCTTGCTTTCGTTGAGCAGTATAAATTTTCGAAAAATTGCAAATTTAGAAATGATGCTATAAAATATGTGCTGCTACAGCACCACTAGTTAAGAACTGATGTTGTTTAAGACAAAAACTATCTTCGATTTTGTAGTTTTAAAATATTTCCTTTTTTCAAATTTCGAAAATACAGAAAGTTCGTCGGAAATGAAACTACCATCATTTTTACCGTATTTTGATAGATTCGAGGAGAAAATTTAAAGGAAGCAATTCAAGCCCGGTATTTTTAAGAAAAATCGATTTAAAAATGCCTATATTTCACCCAAAATTATGCAAAAACTACCTTCCTCCCAACAACCCTAAACGCAAAAATATCAAACCAGGAGAAAAAACCAGACCATTATTAACAGTATCAGAGTGTTCCATCGAAAGATCATCCATCGAAATCATTAAGCAAATTTCTTTCGTAGCCCTCAAAAGTTTAAATGGTTTCGACCAACTAAGATTACAATTTAATAAAAAATGGGTTTTTAAGAAAAAGTGTTTAAAAAATAAAAATTGCCTATGATTTAGACAAAATGTCGGAAAAAATACTGAAGTTTTTTAAAAATTGAAGATGACCTTATTTGAAGATGTTTTCGATGAACACATTTCATTAAGGAAAAATTGTATCTTCGTAATTGTAGTTGTAGAAAGAAGCTGAACAAATTTTGAATTTTTTTCAAATTTCGGAAAATCAGGGTAATCAACAATCATCAGACCTGCAGCATTTTCTTAAACGTCCTTCAGACTATCCAACAATAAAATTTCATCAATAACTATGGAGCCGTTTTTGAGACAAAAATTGTTTAAATAAAATTAAAAATTGCCTATTCTTTACTCAGAATTACGAGGAAAATTTTCGAAAAATCGTACATGAACTTATTTCGAAATCTATCAAGGAACAGATTTTATAAACAAAAAATCTCTATACTTAATATTTTAATTGTAAGAACACGTCGAAATTTTTTTTGAATAATGGCAATTTTCGAAAAATGAGAGATTTAACGAACATGAGACCTGCACCATTCTCTTAAGCGTTCTTCAGACTATTCAACAACAAAATTTAATCAAAATCGGTGGAGTAATATTTTTGAAAATTTTTAAAATAACCAGGCGCTTCATGTAAAGTCCCCCCATCAAATTAAAATATCGATTTTAAATTCAAGAGGCCGCGACATCAGCCAGATGAATCGGGGAGAATCCAATTTGGAGAAAATCGGCTCAACCACTTTAACCGCTGGGGTTTTTCCACAGACAGATGGACAGACGGACGGACAGACGTTTTGTCATCAATCAATTTTTCGGTATCATGGACCCACAAAACATGGATTTTGGCTACACCACGTGTTAGAGGATTTTTTTTAATTTAGCGTCTGGATTTATCCACTTGTTCGTTGTCAGGGATCTGTAATAAACGCCGAAAATTCGCCGTTTTTCGCGCCGGATTATATACCTTTCTCTCTACCGCGGTAGCGAGAAAGTAAAATGCATCCTTGCTAGACTTAACTCTTACCTGATTATACCTCACGTGATTGACTGAAAACTTTATCGAAGGATTCCATGACCACAAACACAAAGCAGCAGTATTCCTAGATATTGCAAACCGTTGGGTGCATAACGGCACAAGGACTGATATTCAAGGTCCGCAAGGTCCGCACCCTGACACTCCCCAGTACGTCACAGGCATAATAGATTTCCTTAGTGAACGTACATATTCAGCGCGTCTTCGCGGCGCACTTTCTACATCATATCCCATCAAAGTAGGAGTTGCACAGGGCTCGCGCCTCTCCCAAACCTATTCACTATTTCTATTCGCCAACGAACCTACAACATCAACCACATCTATTGGCACCACTGTAGATGACACTCCAATCTACTCCACAAACCGAGACATAGGAATAGCAATAAATCTTCAACATCATCTCACCGTAGTCACCCTTTGGGCACAAAAATGCCATTTTCAGATAATCGCAAGTAAGAGTCAAAGGAAAGTATTCACTCTTCGAAGACCCTCTCGATCCACCCACTCTCACAAAGTTCAACTCATAGCATGGATTCCCGCGTACGCCACGTAGAAATGCCTCAAAGTATCATTTGACAGACGACTTATACATGGTGAGCAAATACCATGCACAGAATTGCATTGGCCACTAGAAGAACCCAGCAGTTATAGCCGCTAATTAAGAAATCACCCCCCTTCAATTACATGCATACATTTCTACCAATCCAATATTTGACCAATATTAAGCTCTGCATCTCCGGTTTGAACTGCATCATCCAAAGGAAATGCTCTCAGAATGCAAATGTTTCCAAAAAATACCGGAGAATAATCACAAAAGAACCATTGATCAGCCCAAACTCCTAGTTCCACCAAGAATTCTGTCTTCCCACTATGATACTATTCATGCGGATAGAAGATTACTGTATATCTCTTCTATTCTATCTAGCGCGTGGACAGGAAAGTTCGAAGAGTACTAGGTATCTCTTCTATCCGCAAAATTTCTCGAAAACCGTCAGGTACCACTTCAAACTCGAAAACTCATTTTAAACGTTTAAAAAGAAAACTGCCCAGGGATTGGTATGGATCCGACTTAGACATAACATGACTAGCCTTTTCGTATAATGTGATGTGACCCTGAAATGTAATAACTACAATAATAATCATGCAATTGCTACTTAGAACAACCAAAATATTAGGCATCGTTAAAGGCTGCTGAAGACCACAGGCCAAGCAAGAATTAAATAAATAAATAGTTGCAAAAGATGGTTCCCTGGGCGACTGTGTGGCGCGGAGCCAGGTAAGGTGAACGCCAACAGCGCGGCGTGACAGGGCTGGAAATGGTGGAAGGGGGCGTTTATGGCAGCAGCGTCGGGCAGTGGCCATGGCAACGGCGGCGGCGGCGGCGGCGGCGGCGGCGGCGACGAGGTCGTAGTTGGAAGTGGCGGGCAGTGGCTGCGGATTGCGAGGGTCGTCGTGCGAAGCCCGGGAGGGGGCGATAGATGGACAATCGGCCTCCCGGGTGACTAGTAAATCACGGGCCGGCGCGCTCGTAACGCCAGCGAACGTGTCTTCGAGTGTAATGAACAGGGCCTAGAGGGCGGCGGCCGGCCACGGCGGACAACCCACGCCGCGAGCGGTAGGCTGCAAACTCAACCGTGCATTAGGGTAGAAGAGGTAGTAGCATCAAATCAGAGGAATAAATAATCTCAACACATAAGAAAAACAACAATGGTACGAATTGACGTATTACTCACTGGTGGTCTGCGACAGCAAAAATGCTACTGACCATCAACGTGTGTGGAAAATGTGATCCTGAAGCTGTAAAAATTGGCAGCTCTGAAAAGGAGCTTGTGAATTCTGAAGGTACTTTCTTCCTTGTTGTATGTCGTCAGCTGTGCCGTAACCAATGACGTACTGAGTATGCGAATATGGCCGAAACGTCAGGTATAAGAAATTGCGGATGAAAAAATCAAATATTTTCATGTTTGGTCAAAATTGAAATTGCATCATTGTTTTGAATATTTTTCGAGTTCTCAGTATTTAACAAAACCATTGCTGGATGGAAGGTGCGTAGTTTCTCGTCAATTTATGCTTATATTTGAAATTAGTGATATAGATGTTTCGGTAAACTCTACCTCACTTCACTAATGTAATTTCTATTTTTTCGTTCTACAATTAAGTCCTAAGGTTTGCATTAATATTGTTGATTATGATTTTTCTAATTTTGGAGAAATGCCGCTCATTGAAAGCTCGCAAGTAAGAAATAACTTGTACCATTCAATTTTATTTTGATGCTTTTATAAACGGAAACCCACTTATTTTTGTTGTGTTACATTTATATTGCTTTACAGGTCTTTTATTTCTGGATTAAATATAATTTTAATTATATTAAATAAAACTTTAAATAAGCTGCGTGGCTGGTAATTTTCGAGTGTGAAGAAACAAACGACCAAAGAAATATTGTTTGACATGGTAGGCAATTAAATTTTCAATAATTACTACAACAAAAATTGCATTAACAGGGATTTAAGTTCCATTTATTACTTTGCAAACTATAATGCAAGACATCCACAAGTTTTAAGAACACACATTATTTTCTTGTAACTAAACATAATTGCCAACCTTTCAATATGAATATGAATTATTTTCTCAAGAATTCGATGCACATATTTTAATTTTTTTCTTCAATTCCTACGTAAACTTTATTTTTTTGGTTTATTTTCTATGTTCTACTTAGTACGTATATTTCTCGGCATGTGTGTATGTTTTCTCCAAGTAGAAAGAAAACTACTTCCACCAAAGTTTGGCTGAAATATCTTGAATATCAGTAAATTGAAAAGATGATAATTGTGTCTCAATACTATTATCTTCCACACTAATGCCTTTAGACTACTTCTTTGAATGTAATTCACCAAATAAAGTTATTTTATATCAATGTAGTTTAGTCACACTTTTATTGTTTTTCACAAGAAAACGTTTTCAAATTATTGACAAATTATTTATCGCAAAAACATTTTCAGACTACCAACTATTTCATCTAACAAAAATCTTGAAATTCTTCATCAAAATAATAACGGGCAAATTTCTGAAGTTATAAAATAACTAAAATTGAAAAGAACAAACATTTTTGGATTTATAACGATTTTTCTTAATTGTCTTTTAAAGGAACTGAATTCTTCTCATTACATATCAAAGTTGGAATTTTACAACGGGGGCAACTTCGAAGCCGGAGAGAGCCTCCTGCCCGGTCCGTTCTTGCCCCAGGAGCGCCCCTGGCCTGCGTCACGCACCTGGCAACGGCACGCGTGCACGCGACTGTACGCGCGGGCGAGGCACGGGCGCGGGCGAGGGCGAGGGCGCGGGCGAGAGCACGCCTCTCGCCTCGAAGCCGCCCCGCTGCCGCCGCCGCCGCCGCGTGCGTGGCCGCTAATTTGCTTAATGGCGGGACGCGGAATGGTGATACATTGCACTGCTTTGTGGCGCCGGCCATCCGCCGCCACCGGGGATGATCGCTGCCCTATTGTGCGAAGCCCCCCCCCCACGACCCTCCACGCCTTCCGGGCGCGGAGCCGCCGCGCTGACACTCCGCACAGTCAGCGAACGTCTAGATCCAGCTGCACGCGCACATACACACACATAGACATATACACAGACACACATAGACATGGCACATAGGCATACACACAGACAAACATACAGACAGATATACATACAGACAAACACATAGGCATACACACAGACACACATAGACATACACAGACACATAGTATATACCGGCAAAGATGGCTCAGGCAACACTATAACCAGGGGATGTTGGCTCAGGGCATCAATTGATGTTCCCGCATACCTTTCACCAGGAGGTCCTAGGTTTCCATTCCAGACGCTGGCAGGATTTTCGACAGTGGCTAGAGAGCTAGGTCGAATTCAGCCTTGAGGTGAATTCAAACTGCCGGCTGCTCTGATCCGTAGTTTTCCGTGGTTTCTCCGATCAACGTCAGGCGAATGCCGCAGCGGTACCCTAACAAAGGGGGCAAGAACCGCACGAGATCTTTCCTTCCTCTTCCTTCTCCTCTCATCATCCCTTACCTTACATACACTTTCACCCACATGCACTTCACTACCACACTTGTCGGGAGCTTAGAGCGTGTCCCGGCTGGGGCGGTGCCATGCAGGTGGCAGAGATCTGCTTGACGAAAAATCCCCGCAGGCCGACGTAAGTAGGCGTCGAATCTCGTCATCCAGCTGAGGAATATCATCGCCACCGCCTGAGATAAAAACATGCACTGCACTTACGGGAATAATGACCTTGGCCGTTGACGCGCTCGGAATCACTAACCAATCAATCAAATCCAGCTGCACATCTTTCGTCATTCCTTAATTACCTCATTCAAACAAATCGTCTTTCCATTGACTCTTAGAATGACAATTTCACTCATGAGTTATTAATTTCAATCCCGCCAACAGCGCTTCACGAATAAGAATAAGAAGAAGAAGAAGCGGCAATAAGATAAGATGGTTATAAACCAATTATGGGTACTTTTTGTTTTACCACAGATGACGTTCAACTGTTTTACAAAATAAATATTCCTTCCATGACGGAAACTGAAATGATCAATATAGCGTCTGAAATAGCCTACTCAGAAATATTTTTCGCCGTTTTTAACAATATGTTCGTACTATTTAATCGATTTATAATTTTACTTAGTGAAATAGCGTGACATTTTTTTGAAATATGATCTGTTTTCGGGTAATTTCTTCTTGAATTAGGCATTAGCGGTTACCACACGCAGGCTTTATCGTCATTCTGGGACACTCGGTTGGATGGACTAGCATGTTTTGCTGTCAGCCAATTTTTCGGTATCAAGGATTCACAAAACGTGGATTATGACTACACATATTATTAGAAGACGTAATTTACAACCAATACAAATAAGATTTGTCCACTTCTTCGGTATCAGGGACCCAATTATCTACCGAGAAATCATTTTTTACCGTTGCATTGTAATACTAAGCAATATGCGAGAAAGTTAAATTTGTATCATTTTCATAAATCAATATTTTGTAGGATTATGTATCTTAACTTCTTGTTCATAGAATGATCACATTAATAAACTGAAGGGAAACATATCTTGTGGTAAATAAGTCACTGTGTTCAATACTGTCTTTTCAGATTTTCAAGACCGCGTAAGTGAAGCTACACTGAAAACTTCAGATCCTAGACATTATAACACATGATTCACCAAACTTCTTCTCCTCACGGTCAGGAAAAATAAAATCATGCGTTCCGCTTTGACGTAGCAGTTTTGCTTGACTTAGACGTCGTGGTGAGCATGATTGAAAGCCGCATTTGTCCTATTTTATGGCAGCATAGGAATTAAACTTGAAATAATGTCGATATTTCTTCATTCGTAATGAGTTAACAAGAAAAATACTAAAGCGTTCTTTAAATATAAATTTCATCCTAAAATATTTTAATGAAATGTAAATTAATATTTTGAAATATTGTTTTAAGAGCAAGACAAAACTCGAAAGACGACACTGTCGCCTACATTAGTAACTAGATACACGACATGGTCCTATTTGCCATTTTACTTTAGAAGTTACTGATGGTATCACAACTACTACCCATGTTCACTCTAGAAATGTCTTTTATATGGGTTGTGGAGTTTCTGTAAACAATATACTAGTATGCGCCTATTTCAGGGTTAATGGCCCATTTTGAGGTTAAGAAAAATCTGTTTGATTATGTTTAACTAGATCATGGTTGACGGTTCGAGAGATAGCGTCCTCCGATCAAGAAGCTCTTTGTCGTTCCCTTGTCAGTGCCTCGGCGCAGATGAGACTCTATTTAGAATCATTGTTGTTATTCGCTAGCTATCTTTTGTTTCGATTTCTTAACTAGAACACAACTACCTTTATAATACCCCCTCCCCCGATACCTTCACTTTTCTAAGGTAGACTTTACTTTTCCATAATAATTGTATACCGGTCTCGAAGTTGAGTGATCGTAGTTCCCGATCATGTCAACCGCTACAGTCATTATCCCATTAGAGAAGTGAATGTTTTACGTTCGGAAGTGGCGGTGATCTCCCCAGCTGGATGGTGAGATCTAACGTCGACCTATTGTCCGAATAATATTTCCGATTACTTGTCAGCTGTGGGTGAGATAGGACGACGTTGCCACTTACTCGGGCGGCTGACACGTGGTCTTTCTCGCAGCATATCACAACAGCAGCAGCAGCAGCAGTTGGAAGAAACAAATCGCAATAAGAGCACACAGCAGTAGGCAACAACAACAGGTGTGTGTTAATAAGCGGAGAGGATAGGATGAAAGAGGAAGGCGAGATCGCACTCGGTCCGTCGCCCGTTTGTTAGGTTCCGACATCTGTCTGTTATTGACCGAGTGATGCACGAAAAATAATCCATCAGAGCAACCGGACACTAGAATTCTCTTTCAGACAGCGGCTAAATTGAACCTAGCTATTGAACTAGAGGTGAAAATCAGCCACCGATGGGACTCGAAACTTAGGAGCTCCAGGACAGAGTCGCTGCCTAGACAGCACCGTGTTAAACTCATCTGATTAATCTCGAGCATCTAAAACAGTTTGCAAAGTCTTTACTCTAATGAAAATACCCATCACACCACCACTAAAAGTTCAAATGGCACGTGGCACCTCAATTGGTTCACTGTTCCTGTAAGGCAATAATGCCGAAAGAAAATGATCACGAAATGTATTTCTAAAGGAATGGATTCAAGGAGAAGAAACTTCCGCGAAGGATGGAAAAGTATTTTTATCATTATTTTAAAATCGTGGAAAATTGTAATTAAAATTATTATATAAATTATATCTGTGAAAAATGCAAGAAAAAATTACTGAACCCTTTCTTTGTAAGCAGGCTGACTATGAAGATAAGAAATACTTCAACACTATTTTGTGGGCGTGCGCTGGTTGCCTTGATCATTCCCTTTTCAAAATTCGAAAACACAATCAGTTTTGTTTTCCTTCCAAAACAAAAAACTCAACGCTTTTAGTTTTTCTAGACATCTTAGAACCCTTCGACTGGGTCTGGTTTACTCTACAAACTAAAGATATTGGGTACACCTTCATTTCTTTATAAAATAATTCAAAGCTTCATACAAGGTGGAACGTTTACAGTATGGGGAAGCAACACAACTTCCAATATTGAAAACATTTCTGCCAGAGTACCGCACGAATCATCGCTCTCCTCTCTGCTGTACAACATCTAGACAGCACATTTCCCGCGCCAGAAAAATTGCAAATGGCCACCTTGTTTATTTCCTCCAGTAACTGGGAACGAGGAGCAAGACTCCTACAAGAAGATCTTACAAAATTTGTAATCTGGGCACAGAAATGAAGAATAGCATCTAAAACAATTTGCAAAGTCTTTACACTAAGGAAAATACCCATCACACCACCACTAAAATTTTAAAATATTTCAATAACCTGGACAGACAAATCAAAAACAGTTAAATATCTTGGCTCACATTTTTACTCAAAGTTAACTTGTAAAGAACATATAATGAACGTAGGAAAATCTACAAAACTAAAAAATTGGCAAACTATATCTGCTCATCAACAAGAAGTGTCATTTGAAAACAGAAACTGCCCTATCAATATATACATCAATTGTAAAACCTTCAATGTCTTATGCATGTGCGATTGGGAAGAAGCCACCAAATCATCACTTAAAAAACTACAAAGAATTCAGAACAAAATCCTTCGACTGCCTGTTAAAGCTTCTTAGTACATTACAAATGAGCAAATTCTTCATGAATTAAAAATGCCTCTACAATCTGATTTCCTATCAACTCTCTAACAATTTTCTAAGCAACCTTAGCAAATGCCCAAGCAAAAACATCTTCAATCTCAATAAAAATGGTCCAACAAACCCTTGAACTAAATCTAAAGTTTCGAAAGATGTATTCCTTCCCACTTAACAAAAGACTTAATAAAAATCTGCTGCCATGAGGAAATCCACACCTTTTATCCACAAGACCAACCCCATTTTTTGTAAATAGAAGTAATTGTAAGAACCAGTGTTAATATTTATATTCCTTTTGTATTGTAAATTATTAAATGATGACCCATTTTGTTTCCCTTGTTATGTAATTTCTTAGGTTTATTAGAAAAGAGTGTGTATAAAATGTAAAGCATGTCAACAATTTAATGTAAAGCAGCAACCAGTTGCTGATCTTGGAAAATAAAAAAATTTAAAAAACGTTTTGTTAAACTTACACCATATGAAATTACACATGAGTTAACACTTTGATAGCATTATCTAAATCTCCAATATGAAGTGGCAATGAAAGAAATCGGAAACGAAATTGGTATTTCGAAATGTTCACTATTTATAAATAAAACTTCAAGTTCTATTTCACGACAGACTCGCAATACTGTCGTCTGGAAACTACACCAGCAAGTTCGGAGTCTACATTTGATTTCGACCAGAAATTTAAATTCATTCTTGAAGAGTTCGTAAGTAAGAGAACTTCGTATACGTAACTTCTTGCTTGACGAAAATAATATGGATGAAAAAAGTTAGTGTAGCAGACTAGCAGAGCGTGTTGTAGATGTAGCGGAGTATGTTCTCAAATCTACCAACAGTTTGAGAGGTGTCTTTTCAAATACGATACACACAACTTGCGCAATTCATGCACCTTCATAACGTTGCAGAAGTTTTCAATATAAACCGTAGATTTCAGCTAAGAAAAAGCTTTAAATATAGCACCCAGGCAGAGTTTGGTTCAAAACATATTTTTCCAATACATCACTACCACCGCTAAACCGAGTTGATCTTGCTTCACGCCACCACATACAGACAAAGTATGCAGAAGATTTCTGAGATAAGTGCTGAAGATTTATATTGCAATGACAGTTCAGCAGTTATCATTGAAGTAATATTTCCCCTAAAAAATGAGATTGACCTTGCCGTCACAACAGTAAGTTTGGGACATCGACTCGAAAGCATTACAAAATTAGAAACAAGAGAACAGCTGACAGGCGCATCTGTCTTCAGAGGATGCCATCAGCATCGTCGGCAATAGATGCAGAGCGAAGATGTGAAAAAAAGCGTTTGAGTTAAAATATACCCGAGCGTTAAATCGCAAACCAGGCTACACTCTCCAAAATAACTTCTTTTCATGTGGGTAAAGCAGGAAAAATAGGTTCATGAGTGTAAAGCAGGAAACAAATCTCAGCTCACAGTTTCAATAAAATATGCCGTGAAACTTTGTAGAGGGTAGAAAGAACATTCTTCCAGCATTTACGAAGAACATACAAGATTAAAACCTTAAAGTTCTTAATTGTGCACTACAACTATAAGAAAATTATAATTATCATGTGAATTTAAAAATAAAAACGAAGTTACAAAAGTTTTTTGTTGTCGTTGTTTACGGAGAGATTGTTTTCATTCTTTATGTATGTATTAGCGGACCATTAGACTATTGTGTGCTTCTTGAGGAGATTTTTTGCCTATTTTCAACTCTCATGATGGTCAAAAAAACCTCCCAGCGGAACTGCTAAAAAAGATCTGTTGTAACCGAAGGGTGTGTGGCCGACCGTAAGGCCATCCATCCTATAGTTCGGATCTCACCCCCAGCAATTTCTACCTTTTAATATGCCTCAATGAATTGCTATCCATTCAGCATTATGTGAGTCACAGTGACGCAGAGTTGGAGATGGCTGTAAAACACTGGTACATTCCCCAAGCGGCAGACTTGTACGACACGGAAATTAATTTTTTTATTCCACGGTCCGACAAATATTTCAGTTTTGATGGAGTTTATGTGAAATGAATAGTGCAACATGAGGTGTTAACACAATTAAGTTTTCCCATGATAGTGGTTTCCTTCTTATTGACGGCTTAAGGAAACTTAATTTCTGGATGCGCCTCGTATGACTTTATCGAGAATCAAGCTTACTAAGTAGTCCTTCAGCAACGCCACCCTTGAAGGAAAGAATTATTCAATATATATTTTCTTCCACAATACTGACAAAAATAATCATTCACAGGAATTGTGTTTAGCCGTCTCTGGGACCTCTAGACTTGTTTCGCAATTGTTGAGGGAGGGTTAAGGATTGTATTGAATGAGTACTACTACAATGTCTGTTCAAGCAGCATCGACTGCGAGCTGGATGTGTTAACAGGAATATTCAAATATTAACTAGCATCACTAAAACACTGCATTTGCAATATTTACACCAAACATCAACAGTATGAGATACACTTTCATTACGTTACAACAAAAGTCTTGTCAGTGGTGTATTGTAACATACGTGACGTTCATTTCGTCTTCCATTCTGTTGATTTAATTAAGCTGTTGAACAGTGTTTCCACGCGCGTCAGCGGCTAAATCCATTAATCCCATAAGTGTGATGCATATTTTTATTGCGGGAGGTGGAGGTGATATTCATTCGCTAACTCGCGAGATCCAGTGCCAACCTACACGTCGCGTTGCCCCCCATTGTTAGGATATTGCTCTGGCATTCGCCTGATGTTGAGAGAAACCACGAAAAACTACCGATCAGAGCAGCCAGCCGCTAAAATTCTTCTCCAGACAGCAAATGAACTCGACTTAGCTATCTAGCTAGTAAGTGCTTCACTATCTAGCTGTATTACTTGTAATTACTCCACTATCTATCCACTTGTATTACTCCACTATCTAGCTAGTGTCGAAAATCCTGCCACCGTCGAGTCAATTGATGTCCAGAGCCATCAATGCCGGTCCATTCTATTGGTGTTCGCATCGCGTGTGGCGTCCATTTTTCCGTGTTTCTCCAGCTGGAACGCGTGCATGAACCATCGTCTGGGACAGCCGTCGAGGCTGCCTACGCCACCGCCCCTTCCCTCGCTGCAAACGCGAGCGAAGTGGCGGGGCGACAGACAGCGTCGGGGCGGGGCACAGTGAGCCATCTCTTGCCAACAGCACGCACGAGGGTTTTCTGCCATTTCCAAGCAATAGTTTTAACTAAAAAAATATTTCAAAAATAATCACAAAACAAAATCACAATAGCGACTTGCGTATACTGTAATTCGAGTAAGTGTGGAAGCGGGAAAACTGAAAGTGCAACCTTTCAGCCCAATCAGAATTAATTTAATGAATGCAATTTGTCAAATTTTATAAACATTTTTTGTGAATTTCAACGACTAATTGTAAGATATATTGAAATGAGAGAAGTGTCTATACTATTAGTAGTACAATATTAAGTGGATGTAAATGTTTTATTCATTATTTTTATTATATTTTATTTTCATTTTATTACATTATCACGATTTCATCAATTTTGTGCAATATTTTTTCAATATACATTTTTATGAAAAAGTATATTTTTCATTAACAGTAAGTCACAAAGATTTGTCGCATAAAAATATTGTCAATGTTTTTATCGTTAATGAGATTAAGATATCTGCACTAAAAATGGTGTATTTTCCCAATTACAATTAACAGATTATTTTTGTAAAGCTTTGTTCCTATAATGTTCAGAAATTTACACATTGCATGACAGTGATTCGCCAGTGTACTCACTTGACCACACTTCGCCAGTGTACCAACTCACTTGACTACACTTTCAAACATTCTGACAAAATATGGTTAAATAATTAAGGTGTACATCCAATATGGTAAATAATATGAGTCCAATATATTGCCCCTAAAAAAATAATGATTTGAGAATATCTGTAACTTGTCAAACGATGCAGCTCAGGTAAAATCAGGATACAGCATCGCCATTGGAGCTGAAGGCCTCTATAGACAAAAGAAAAAGTTACTTACTTCTTTTTGTCACCAACACATTTCAAGAATTTAAAATAATTTTAAACGCACTTCAACAATTCAAACTGCTATTTGTAAGTGAAATTCAAAAAATACGTTTAATGTTCATTGACTTTTCTCTGATACACAAATGGAATCGCGTGGCGTTCATAGATATTCTTCTTGTGCCGCATGACTCTACTCTGGTTTGTTTTATTCAATCGCCAGTACAAAATAGTTTCTTCCAAACAAAAAATTCCAATTTTCCCTCTTTATTTTCATATAAGCAGTGGATATCGTGGCCGAACTAGTATGAGTCTTCTTGATCGTTTTGCTACCTTTGCCAATGATGTAATACTACCTTTGACAGCGGATACCACGAGGTGCCGGGATCAGATTTGGCTTTCTCGTATACTACAACGTAGTACGGAGAAAGTATTTTATCTGCAACGATGCAGTGAAAACTGCTGATTTTTTTGACATGCTCGTTTTGTGGATGCCTAATACCGAAAAATATATTTTTGCTACTACATTTAGTAAATTAATTGGTCTAATACGTTGTATAGTCAAAATTCAGGTTTTGTGCGTCCTTAGTTTTATTTCATATATTACTCAACACTTGGAAGTGTACTTAAGTTGGTTAGCTAAACTATCTGTACCAAGGAGAAACATTTACCAAATTTAAAATACTAATACTACATAAGATATTTATGAGAAGCTGTGAAACTGGGTACATTTGTGCACGATAAATACATTATATCATATTTTACAACGATTCATTGGTTTCGTATTGAATATAAATTACTTTTGGATCTTATTTGCGTAAATTATTATGACTTATCTGTGTCTATTATTTTCTTAAGTTTCCAAGTAAAGTAATGCAATTATGGCTCTGCCCCTTAGTTCAGTATAATTGTATACAGTAGCAGTATTTACCACAATAATTATATTTTTATATATTTTTTAAAATATCAAATTGAGCTTCATGTTATGTTAAAGTACTGAAATAATTTTTCATCGTACCCGAGGTTGGGATATAATACGAGAAATTCCATTTTGTCATTCTCGCTCTGTTCAAACAGTATTATGAACCGAGAATCAGGGATTTTTCAACTCTGACTCATGTTCTTCTTCCACTATTAAAAATTATGAAAAGGCGATTGATTCTGTTATGAAGCCGTCACGGATAATACAAGACAAGGAACAAGGAGGTGAAGGAAAAAACTGTCCAAACCGTCCGGTCCGGCCGCACGGTCCCGGCCTCGAACGCACGACCCACCCAAAAACTGCCGTCCCTCCGCGCCGCGCCGTACCGACCCAGTACACGCTTAGGTGAAATGTTGTAGGTCGTCTGTGAACAACGCCAGCGCCTAAACATTACCGACCCAGTACATGCTTAGGTGAAATGTTGTAGGTCGTCTGTGAACAACGCCAGCGCCTAAACATTACCGACCCAGTACATGCTTAGGTGAAATGTTGTAGGTCGTCTGTGAACAACGCCAGCGCCTAAACATTACCGACCCAGTACATGCTTAGTTGAAATGTTGTAGGTCGTCTGTGAACAACGCCAGCGCCTAAACATTACCGACCCAGTACATGCTTAGGTGAAATGTTGTAGATCGGCTGTGAACAACGCCTGCGCCTAAACATTACCGACCAAGTACACGCTTAGGTGAAATGTTGTAGGTCGTCTGTGAACAACGCCAGCGCCTAAACATTACCGACCCAGTACATGCTTAGGTGAAATGTTGTAGGTCGTCTGTGAACAACGCCAGCGCCTAAACATTACAAAGGATTTTCAACAAATTTAATATTACTCCATCTGGCTATCTCCGTGCTTTGAGTTTGAAAACGATGTTTTAATTTTTTTGGTACTTTACAGGTAAATTTTAGATACTTCCTCAACAATGGTTCCGATATTTTTTCTAAATTTCTTTTTCAAATGTAGCAACGAATACTCTTAAAATGGTGAAAATTCCGATTTTCATGAAATATTTTTTCTGAATATATTCTAAACCTGAATCACGTATATCAGTATTGCAACTTCGGCTTCTGCTAAATGTGTTAAGACCCCGCTGTGGAACCGTGGTACTATCCAGGTTCACGTCTCAGTCCTGCGAACCATCTTTTCGGGTTTGAAATCCTTTTGAGGGCTTAACTAGTATTATAATATTTCAATCAAACAATTGATTGATTACTTCCTGTTTCCTGGCACGTCAACAGCTAAGGTGATGAACCCCATAAGTGTAGTGCGTTTTTCCCCCGAGAGGTGGCTGTAATCTTCTCTCTCTGGATGGTGAGATGCGGTGATATTGTACCCGTCAACTAACGGGGGTTTCCCCGACCAGGTATCACCCATCAGCCTGTCACCGCCCCAGGTGGGATAATTTCTAAGCTCCCGAGTGGTCACCCGGCTTCTGTTGTAGTGTATGTTAGTGTAAGTGTATGTAAGGAAGGGGTAAGGATAGAACAAACAAGGAAGAAAAAATGGGGCGCGGTCCTCGGCTCGTTTGTTAGGGTACTGCTACGGCATTCGCCTGGTGATAATATGAGAAACCACGGAAAACTACCTATCAGAGCAGCCGGCCGCTAGGATTCTCCTCCAGACAGCGACAAAACTCGACCTAGCTCTCTAGCCAGTGTCAAAAATCCTGCCACGGTCAGGAATGAAACCCTAGGATTTCCCAACAAGATGCACTACAGTGACATCAGTTGATGCCCTGAGCCACCTCATCCGGTACAAACAAGAGAAAGAGTGTGCTATTATAGTTCCTCCAGTGGCTGTGCGGCGCGAGGGTTTGGGCCCAGTGTGCGCGCGCGGCTGCGGTCGCGGTTGCGGCTGTGGCTTTTTGCGCCGCTTGCTGTAATCCATCCCGCTAATGCAGGCGCCGGCCGCGCGGTGTCGCCCACGCCGCCCGCCCGCCCGCCCGCCCGCCGCACCGCCCGCGCCGTCCGTCGCCCGCTCTTGATGCTAATGCGCAATTCCCGCGGATTCGCCGCCACCATTCTTCACAAATAATTTTCCGGGTACCAATTTGTTGTACCCGTGTAGGCTCAATTGCGTTTTGATGTACGGCCGCGGCCGGGTTCGCGGCCGCGAGTGCGCGCGCGCGCCGAGCAGCGGTTTCGCGTGCGCGTGCACCCAAAAGGCGTGTTCTCCGCGCGAGCCGCTAGCGCCGGGAGGAGCGCTGCCAGTTGCCGGGGATGGGAATTGCGGCCGCCGAATCGCTATGGTCGTGTCGCGTCGTTCTTCGTGGTCGGATGAAATTTCCAAATGAAATTACTATTTGGGTGTTTTTCGAGTTTGCACGGCAGGCTTTCTCACGTGGATTATTGTCAAGTTTGCTTTTGCGATAAAGAGTGAAATAGTTGTGTGAACTAATTAGGAAAATAGCGGATGGTGAAAATGTCAGAGGTGTTTCAGTAGAAACGCACCTTTCCATACACCATCATATGGCAAGAAAAGTAATTATATACTTAAAACGCACACGAATCTAGTACCTATATAATTAGTTTATAAAATAATTCGTGGAACTCACGCAGATTTCAAAAGGATAGAAACAAACAAGTGAACCTTTTCAGTTTTTCCTCTGCTTACACAAACTATCATGAAATTCATTTAGATGCATATTGCATTTCAAAAATATTATCTGATAATGAAAAACACTATAGTCGGAGATTCGCAGAACTTTCGTAAATGTTGAAACGCATTATCTTTCGTAAAGTTGAAGTAGTTCACGCAAGTGGGATTCTCATGACTCATTCAGATACAGTGCTCTCCAGAGCTACTCTCTGGCATTACGCCTGCCTCGTAATCAGCCTTAATCAGCCTCGATGTAATAGCTGCTCTTTATTGGTTAATACAAATATTTTAAATCTGATTATGAAAGTTTACGGTCATGAATAAGCAGATCTTCTTGTTCTTGTATCATTAATGGGCTCGTGTCCGTTTCTCTCACAAAGGCATGTCGTAAGAAAATAAATGACAAACTGCGAAAACGATTCAAAAAATCCTCGTATGGATTAATTTTGGAGGAACGGTGAAATGAGATTTCCTGGAGCTACTCTTCCACACTACAAAAAAGAACATACTATTGTTTTGAAATAAAATCACCGAATTATACTACACTCTTTTTAAGAATTTCTCATAGAATGGAAACCATTATTTAACTTACAGAAAATACAAATTGTATACAATGGTGCTTTAACCCATCTACGTCAAATTGTGGATTTAATGCATGTGAATATCATGAAAACTAAACTGGGCGTTATGTGGAGGATATCAAATCATTCACGAATACTTCGTCAAAATATATATGTGTTCTAAAATTCTTAGCCTTTCGCTACGTTTACAGCTAGTATTAATCAGCTGCGTAGTGCCTGCATCTCTTTCTTGGATGATCAGAACTCCTTGATATTTCAGATAATGTCATGAGATTATCATAAAATTACGCTCACTAGGGAGAAGGATATCCCTATCTTCCACATGCTAATTTTATAGTTTCTGGGAACAGAAAATATTTTACTCAGTCTTCATATTTTATATTCAATATTCATGTCATAAATTATGAAAATCAACACAGATAGCCGCTCTACAATTATTTTTTATGAACAGGAAGTTTTTTTAAATTTTTGAATAAATTTTATTTTAAATAAATAATTTTTTATTATGAAGTGGTACTACATCAATAGTCATCATTCAATACACCAATAGTGATGTTGGTGATTATGACGTGTTTTACATTGGGGATAGTTCTGTGAATAGCTAGATACTATTAATACTTTTTTAAATAGATATACCTAATGTGAAAAAATATAAAATTAGTAAATTGGATCTGAAGTTTTGCTGCCAAATTTTGCATGCTGTTGACACTTAGTTCATTCCTAATGAATATACTGGGTTATTTATTTCCTCCCGTATGACACTTTCTTCAATTTTTAAATCTGTAATGATATTCCATTAACTATTGCGAGATCTGTAAAACTAATATTTACAGTTCGTTTATTAAAGGGAATCATTTTTTGGAACAAATTATTTTTCACATTATTTTGTATAAAACAGGTTTCACGTTGATTTTATACGGAAATCACCATAAGACGCATAATTATTTATATGAATTCATGTTTAGAATTCTGGCTTCTACGACATTAGAGCGGACCACCAGATTATTTTCTTCTCGGCAATTTTGGTTTTCTCTTTTATTGGTTTGCAGTAACAATTACTGCAAACAAACACTGAAAGTGTGAACAAAAAACAGTAATATCTCAAACATTATAAATCATCAAAATTGTAATTTCCCTCTGCAGAAAGGGTTAAACTTTTTAAAATTCCCTGTCTACTGCCTAGTTCCATTTTATTATTTTTAAAGAATAAATACATGGTAAAACAGTATTCAGGAGAAGACAAGCATAGCAATAACGCTAAATTTGAAAAATCTTTTTTCCTCCTAATAACTAATATCGATAGCAGTGATCCAGACCCTCTCCTTCCAGACCTTCTCCTTATAAATAGTCAAATTTAAACATTTAGTTTTTTAATTATAGTACATTAGATTTTTCACAAAGTAGACAAAGAGTTTAATAATATTAACATTGTAGCATTTTATTACTCTACATGATTGATTATTAAATTTGTATAGTAATGTCTGACGATACTTTTGTTGTAAATTACAACAAGCCATTTGATTATGTGTAACTTATTGAAATTTAGAACAGTTTCTTAATACGAATCACGGTCTATCTATTAACTTCTAGCAACTTCAGATTGTCATCTTTCCTCAAAGGACTGTAAAAAGGATATAACATTTTACAAAATTCATGTAGTAATATCTTTTACAATACTCAAACTAATTTTTGTATCATAGGAACTACTTCTAACAATTTTTCTTTCATTAGAATACTCTAAACGTTTTTGGTGTACAGAATTTTGATAAGCGAAATCGTGTCGGAACCTATAATTAATTAAAGTATTCGGTATTTCCATCAATTCTTCACTTTCCAAGGCCTTTCATTCAGAAATAAAGAATAAAAATCATCTTTATTATATTAATTGGCCATGTCGGCAACTTACCCTTTTGGAGAGATTGCACCTGTGTACGATTTTCCACTTCCAAAGATTTGTTTTTAAACGTATAGAATTATTATTTCCACTTAATTTCTGGAATATTATGTTGATAGTCATTTGATGATCAGAACCCAAAAGAATAACTTACCGGTAGTTTTAGAGTTTCTGTTGGTTTCCCACTTTGATTACAGGGATATCGATACCAGCTCTCCATTCCTCTAGTGTTTTAGAAGATAACACAATAACTTTACTGAAAATCTTCAACATTTCACAAGAAAACTTCAACATTTCGTAGCATTTTCGGTTCCTTACTTCTTTAATTACGGCTTTAATTTAATGTTTTGACTGTCGTAGAATAATCTTCATATTTGCTGAATCTGTGTGCAATGTTACAATGTGAGGGAAATGTATTAAATATTATTTACACGTCTTGTGTTGAAATGTTCGCGCATATTTCTCTGTAAATGGCTTATCGTTACACATTTTTCATGAGCAACACCCAAAATCTCTGTTGTCATTACCTCGTCTACGTGAATAGTGTATATACATATCAGAGCACGTCACGCCTATTATATTCACGCATACACTCCACCACCATTCACAATCGAAATATTTTTACCGGCGTTCATTTATCGCACCAAATCATGCACATTGTGCCCGGGAACAACAGTAGCCTGCTGCTAGCCTTTTATTTATGAGAAAAACATTTCGAATTATAATACAAAGGCCGACCTCGTGTTGTCAAATAGCTGGAAATTAAAATATATATCCGCTCATCCATAATGGCGACTGTCGAGTGCGTCGAGGGAAGGGGTTATGGGGGGTGGGGGGATGGGAGGGGAAGGGGAGATCATGTGATCCCACTCGTGTGTTGTAGAGCCGGCGCGGCGTGTTCAGCTGATGTGTAAAAATATTGATAGGGCGTTTTTTACGGCCGAGCAGGGCTCGTTTGGCGCCGTTAACGCTAGCATTCGCGCGGCCGCGAGGTCCGATGCGATGCGCCTCCCCCACCCCACCCCACGCGTATTTCGCCCCGCCTCCTCCTCACCCCCACCTTCTCCCCATTCCCCACACATTGCCCGGCGCTCGTTCCCTATTTTATCACTCTCTGTAGCAGTTTCCTCTTCTTTAACTACCTGTCTTGTTCGTTCGTACTTTCTGCTCGTATTATCATTCTCGAATGTCGACCATCTCCTCTGTCCCCCCCATTTATTTGCAGTGATTTTGTCCTCTAGTCAATATTTCCACGTCGATTATAATGTCTCTTTCCTTCCGTCCCCATATGTTTTTTACTTTATTTCTCCCACTAGTGTTTCTTAACTCTTTCATATTCAACCGCTCTTTTTCTTTAGCATGTTGACCATGTAATTTCATTTTCTTTCCTTTCTATTCACACCTTTCCTACATCATGCTGACGGCCTCCCCTTCTTGTCAACCGCTTCCCTGTCTTCGAGGTGCGCTCGCTGCATTTCCCCCTCGCGCGCCCAACCGCCCTTGCGCTCGCCCTTCCTCGCCGGTATTTATATTTTTTGTTTATGCTGACTATCATTCACAGCGCTAATACGCAGCCCGCGCTCTCGGCGGCGCGGCGGCGCCCCAACTCGCGGGAATTTAAACCGTATAAATCACCCGGCCAGGCCCCGGCGCCGCCCCCGCGCTCACACACGCTCGGTATTAGCGCATGTAATAAACCAGCCATGATGCATTAGCTGCTTTTGATTGGCTAAACCGGGCGCCATCATTGAGGCTTAATTACTTCCATTAAAGCTGTAATGAATGTGTATGTGGAGGCTCAGGGATTACCGCCATTATATATTACCATCAATATACAGGCGGCCGGGCCGGTGGCGTTGCGCCCTGCTAATTATGTGATGTGCTGTTCACGGAGCTGCAGAACGCGGTTGGGGGCGGCGGGAGCGGGGAGCTGGCGGTGGATGGGGTTGAGACGACCGTAGCCACCGTCGGCATCCAAACGCTGTGTGCATTCCGCCGCTGCAAGACCGCGTGTGTTGTTTCATTACGACTTGTTTCGCGACCCCTAATTTGATGGTACTCTTGGAGGCGCAGGAGCCACATCCATAAAAATATTCCCACGCGCGCGCGCGTCGCGTCGCGTCGCGTGTCTTGAGTGCGCGGACTTGTTCGCCGCCGCGCCGGAGCGAGAGGCCGGGGGAGGAGACGTATGTGGCCGCAAATGAACGCCGCCGGCGCGGCGGAGGGCCTCGTGCTCTCAGGGCCGATGCGTTGGGTGGGCTCCGGAAAGGCCAAAAGCGAAATGCGCAAACAAGTTTTCCTCCCGATTGAATTAAAGTTGGTAGGTGTTGGTGGTACTTTTCGTTGGTCGGATATTTCAATTTTCTCGCCAATGAAAAAACACGTAGAAAACTTGTGGGAAAGAGAAATTTTAAAATGTGAACTCTGCTTTTAGATATTTCTGGCGATTAGTCGATGCTGTAAATGACACTACGTTATTTGTTGTTATTTTGTAAATAAAGACGTACGTAAGCCCGTAGCAACGAACCATCTAAATAACGAGTTAAGTCCGCAGCCACAATAGTGGCCATTAAAAAAATTGGAGGGACTTTTGAGTTGAGTATTGCTAAACTAGTTTTGGTACTGGTTTTAGCATTGCTATTACATCATTAAATTTTTAATTGAATGTTTTGTAAAACTAAATTTTGTGTAGCTCTTTGCTTCAGTACTTCATTTCTCATCTCGCCTTTTCCTCCATTCAAAACCACAGTACTTGATACCTCGTTTAAATTTTTCTCATCACAGTATGTCAATTGATACCTCAAACATTTTATTTATTTCGTCACTTACAAACAAATGTACTTTCGAATATTATTTCCTATTTTGAATGCATCGCAATATAAGTTTGGGGCGTCTGCTTCCTTAAAAATCCTATACGGCAAGATTATCTATCACAACTGAATCAAATTCACAAGCATTTTTCAAACAATTAGACAGTAAGCCACTCAACTGTTTGATAAGAGAGGACACAAGTGAATGATATCTAACTTCATCAAAGTGATCATTATAAAATGTTTCTTTTGAAATGTTTGAAAAAAATAATTTCACACTTGGTTTCGTTCTCACAATGACTAGTTATTCACCTTTCGGACTCATTTAGAGGACACATTTCAAGACACATTTAGAGGACTTGTATTGTAAATAACTATGAATTGTTGTGAGAAATATGCGACTGTTTTGAAACAGTTGAGAAATATGCGAATATGTTTTGAATGTTGAGAAATATGCGATAAAACGAGTGTTTTGAAAGACACAAGAAACTTATTTTTCGCGAAAATTTGGAAGCTGAAACATCAGTAGAATAAGTGAAGCCGTCATCCAGGTGAATGCATTGAGAAAGGGTCAATCCATTGTAAGTGGTCCAGAATTTAATAAATTGGTCGCTCGACCATCTCGAAAAAATTTCATATTTTGTACATAAATTTCCTTATGTTTTGGCTGTTCAAAACCATCTTTAACTTTTTTTTATTGTACCTGGTATACAAATGGCGGCCATTTTTGTCTCCCGCCGTGCGCCATTTTTCCCGTTCGCAGACATTTACTCTTTCCTAAATTGCTCAGCTCTCGGTTGCTCTAGCATTCTAGAATAAAAAGCATTCAATTCAGCATACTCTGTCCTGCAAATAGAAATATTATTTACCTATTTTCTATGTTTTATGTGGAAAATATTTGCAACCAAATCTATGGAACGCGAATGAACGAAATTCGATTTTCAGAAAGTAATTTTTCAAAGAAGTAATAGAATCTAAGCCTTAAATTTTTCTGTGCTTTTACATACAACAGTATAGTTACTTTTTGCAAAATATCATTGGTATATAACGTACCCCTTCAAAATTACATCCTCTTGAAAATTGGAATTTTGGATTTTTCCCCAATTTTGAACTGTAATATCTCTGTTGGGGACCAGATAAAAATCTAAAAATTGCACACATGCTAGACCGCTATCATACCAAACTTCAGTAAAAATTACAACTTTTAGATTTAATTTGAAGTATTTTTTTAAAAAATTGAAAACTTACGAAAAAAAAGGCTTCATTTCCCCAATGAGAATACTTTGTGCCAAGTTGTAATCACATTATTTTGAAGCTATTTTAAAGTAAAATCTACATTGATTTAAAATAATTAATTATACTTAATAATTAATATACATAAAAGTGGCCTAACATATAATTTTCAATATTACGTATACTTTACAAACTTACAATTTTACATCTACGTCCGTAATTGAAAATACGGTTATCTTGAATTTGAAAGCTGAACCGCATAAAACAAAAATTATTTATAAAATACAACAAATAAATAAATTCAGCGTTTTGTTTATGTTTTTCCGTTTAAATTTGCCATTCTGCTTACTATTTCTGAATGTTTCTGTAGAAATACGGACGGTCGCACAGTATTCCTTAGATGCAATGATCGCAACTGAATTTAAGAATAACATGATGGACACAATCATTTCCCTGGTATAGGATTATCCGAAAAAGGTTTTTTCTTGTTAGTTGTGCGAACATTGTGCGAGCCAAAGTTATTTATCTCAAAGCTTTTCATAACGACTTTTTATGATTTTTGTAAGGATATGAGAAAGACCGGCCAAAGAAATCAAATTTTTGTTCGTATTTTATCTCTTGATACTTACAGAGAGATGTGTTATCACAATTATTCCTTAATGAAAACAACATTCTCCTCTACAATAAAGTCTTCAATTGATATAATGTCCTTAGGAAAAATATCATACAGTTTTATGGCCAACTTCATTAGTAATATCACCGATACAGCATTCACACTCCATTTTCATAAACGGTCACTCAGTTGTGCACAAAGGCACAGATTAACATGTTTTGACGTAAATGGAAGACAGCCCTCAACCCATAAACTCATAGAAAACTATTCAAAAGCCTGTGTGACCTAGAAAATGTGTTAAATCCTCGGCCCACAGCGTTGGTTCTGTCAGATACACGAATCTCCGTTTGTTGATATTCTCAGAAATAATCAGAGGTGCGGAGTCAAGTTTGGCAGTAGCTTCGACTCTGCTTTCCTAAACTGCACTAGTCTAATATCCGCTAGTTCTCTTGCATTTTCTGTTAATTCAATCACATTATTTTCACTAAGAAATACGGTGCAACCGTCCGTATTTCTACAGAAACATTTAGAAATAGTAAGCAGAATAGCAAATTTAAACGGAAAAACATAAACAAAACGCTGAATTTATTTATTTGTTGTATTTTATAAATAATTTTTGTTTTATGCGGTTCAGCTTTCAAATTCAAGATAACCATATTTTCAATTACGGACGTAGATGTAAAAATTGTAAGTTTGTTTTAGAGTAAAGTATACGTAATATTGAAAATTATATGTTAGGCCACTTTTATGTATATTAATTATTAAGTATAATTAATTATTTTAAATCAATGTAGATTTTACTTCAAAATAGCTTCAAAATAATGTGATTACAACTTGGCACAAAGTATTCTCATTGGGGAAATGAAGCCTTTTTTTTCGTAAGTTTTCAATTTTTTAAAAAAATACTTCAAATTAAATCTAAAAGTTGTAATTTTTACTGAAGTTTGGTATGATAGCGGTCTAGCATGTGTGCAATTTTTAGATTTTTATCTGGTCCCCCAACAGAGATATTACAGTTCAAAATTGGGGAAAAATCCAAAATTCCAATTTTCAAGAGGATGTAATTTTGAAGGGGTACGTTATATACCAATGATATTTTGCAAAAAGTAACTATACTGTTGTATGTAAAAGCACAGAAAAATTTAAGGCTTAGATTCTATTACTTCTTTGAAAAATTACTTTCTGAAAATCGAATTTCGTTCATTCGCGTTCCATAGATTTGGTTGCAAATATTTTCCACATAAAACATAGAAAATAGGTAAATAATATTTCTATTTGCAGGACAGAGTATGCTTAATTGAATGCTTTTTATTCTAGAATGCTAGAGCAACCGAGAGCTGAGCAATTTAGGAAAGAGTAAATGTCTGCGAACGGGAAAAATGGCGCACGGCGGGAGACAAAAATGGCCGCCATTTGTATACCAGGTACAATAAAAAAAAGTTAAAGATGGTTTTGAACAGCCAAAACATAAGGAAATTTATGTACAAAATATGAAATTTTTTCGAGATGGTCGAGCGACCAGTGCTGGACCACTTAAAATGGATTGACCCGAAATAACAAAACCTTAGTGTTGCATCACTTGCCTCCAAGGCAGCGTCACTAATTACGAACCATCCCTCATGTGAGAATGCAGTGGATCAACAAAATTTTTTAATGAAAAAAATAATAATT
Organism: Acheta domesticus; assembly: GCA_031308135.1. NCBI lineage: Eukaryota > Metazoa > Arthropoda > Insecta > Orthoptera > Gryllidae > Acheta > Acheta domesticus. The sequence continues at coordinate 154,261,863 of JAHLJT010009419.1, forward strand.
ACTCGTAATGCACCGATAAAATACCGTATAAAATGATTTAGAGTTTTCATAAACCTCATGAAACGTGATTTTTTGCTTTTTTGAGCTATTTTCAAGAACTTTTCTTTTTGATTTGATAGAAAGCGTGTACTATTACAAAATCAACGAGAATTTTGTAAATAAGTTCAAGAATAGAGATAAGAACATTCTTTTCATTTTCACGGTGATATTATTTATATTCCTAACCTGACACCTTAACGGCGGTTATAGTGGGCGAGCGCTTCGGACCCCGACTTCTGAAGACTCTCACAAATTCCTTTCTAATTTTTTTATTTATTTATTCTTGTTCGAGAATGCAGTATTTCAAGGATTTTTTAATGACTAGGATTTAAAGTTAGTGACTATTGGAAAGGCCATCCATTAGATACGAGTAGTTTGCTCTAATTGATTTTAATTAAATATAATTTATTTTTGATTGGATGGAGTAAAGGAAATTAACGTGTTGAGAAGCAAAAAGTGCTGTGGTTTAATAGGGGGGGTGGAATTTATCTTAAGAATTCTTGTTTGATTTTTAGCCTGGAGTTACGCCTCCTCAAATTAAGCAATCGTACGTTTTTGTTGGAAAGATAATTGAATGGTATATTTCAGAAACAACATGGGTCAGGTTTTTTTGCTATTTTCACCTCTTAGTGTAGTCACATTCTCAGTAACAACATGCATTGTTTGAGGAAGATCCAGCATTATTCTAGCAATTCTAGAGGGTTTTTGGAACAGAACTTTTAAAGATTTGACTCATTGTTTGTAATATAGAGTCGCAATTGGAGTTTTGTTTGTCGAAAATGAAAACTTACTTTTCACTGACAAGCTTTTTTTTCTGAAATACACTATTTATTTGTCTTGAATAGTGGCAGACGATATTCAATTTTCCTTGAAGAGCACTGATGACACGTTGGCACTTAGGCAGCCAAATAAGTTCAAATTTGGCGCCGTAATTCGAATATAATCACATATAAGCATTCTTTGGTGCGACTTTATAGCAAAGGGCTTACATTTCAAACTTACCGAGTTCGAGATTAGTTCAAGCCATAATTTTCCCTAAAAAACCGCCAACAGGAATTAATTAACTTTTCGCATGAAACCCTTTGAATGGAGTTTCAGCTGCTTTTTATGATTCCCATGAGACAGTGCCACAGAGCAAGCCAAAGATCAGGCAGAGGTGCTGGACATTGTTAGAACTTCGCGGAAATCAGCTCTTTCCGAATAAGACGCGGCGAGATCTCATTGTTTGCAAGTGTGAAGTCGAGCCTGCTTATGGCGGATCGCCACACTCGTGGAAAGAACCAATCTAATACACGTGTATTGACTGCCCCGAAGGTTGTATTACTAGGTAAAGTTGGTATCAAATTCCAAAGACACAGGCCGATAGTCTCCATGAAACAACATACCCACGGAAAATTAGGCGATGTAAATTTCATTACGCACGAGAGTACCAAGCAGTAAGGAAAACGTTTTCCTTTCACCCAGACAACGTAATACTGACAACTTCTTCAACACTTAATGATCCTTACGCTTCTACTAGTTTTGTTTGCTACTGCATTGATATATATTCTCGAGGTTAACATTTTATCAAATAGAATTTCGAGGTATTTTATTGGGGAATTGGTCCATTGTATATTCGTTCTTTATATTTTACATATTTTTTCACGACACAAAGTTTATTTTCATAAGTGAAATTTGAATTCTCTAAATGTTGGCAATCGGAGGTTAAACGTGACGGTTTATATACTCATTTCCAGTGTCATATTGACCGAACAATGTATTATCTTTTCTCAAAAACCAAGACTAACCGTGACAGAATGCAAAGTGCATTTTGTGTTTTCATATTATAAACAAAATGCTGTCACTGTATGCTGATTATGAATGTAAAGGAATCTTCCCTGCTCCACTGGCAGAAGAGCTAATATCAAGCATGGCGTTCCTAATGACTAACGTAATGAAAGCACACTCTTAGCGCCTCGATCGTCAGGCCTGGTTTGTTCTGGTTCCATCAAGGAGAACTTAATTTGTTTTGGTTTCACACACGAAGATATTTCAATGGAAGATATTTCGTATTTTGTTCCGTATTGTTCGCTTTTTAACAGCGTTAGTCATCAGCGACCTCAATATAGATATACATTTACATTACCTGTTTACATTAGATATAAACTTATAATTACATTAGTGCATTTACATTAGTACATGTACATACTTACATTACATAATCATACATTAAATATTTACATTAGTACATTAATACATGATATGTATCACTTATACTTTTATTTAGCCATCCAATATTCATTAATATATTAACATTTACATTATTTTACCTTTACACCTTATACGGAATTATATTTATCTATTAACTTTAAGAATAATATTGTTTGTCGACAGCCGGTTTTTGTATTTAGACATTCACTAATACTTTTGGGCAATTTAAATTGATTTCTTTCAGTTCCTACAAGAAGGTGACAAAGCTTCACCACACTTTTAACAAGTTTCGAGTTTTCAAGTTTCTCTGTTGTTTTTTGTAATTAAATGAATATATATATATATATATATATATATATATATATATATGTGTGTGTGTGTGTGTGTGTGTATATATATAGGGTGTCCCACCAACTATGGACCACCCCCATAAATTTTAAACGTTTCAGGATATCGAAATGCAGTTTTCGCTGAATATTGCAGAATCATGGGGCAAGCAACATGCCGTAGAGAAATTGTCTATAAAATTTTTAGTTTTCGAGAAATTTAATCATCTTTGATTTTTTAAATGGAACTCTATACTTTTCTCACCAGCAATGGATAGATCATGAAAAGAGGAATAAAATTATTATTAGATGTAGGCTCCCCATCGTAACAATTTATTGTGGCATAAAGCTTTTTCGGCCGCATTGCGGCCATCTTCAGTGCTAATATAGCACTAATATTGATTTCGATGATAGCATCGTAAATGCCACACCATTTCCTACTACTAGAATAAAATTATATATATATATATATATATATATATATATATATATATATCAGATTTGTAAGACCTATTCTCAAGCTATTGTCACTTGTTCTTTTCTAGATGTTGACAGTGTAACAGACTTATCAAAAGTGGATTCTATTACATCCTGTAGTTTAATTGAATCAATGTTTCTCCCAGTGGTGTGTCTTGCTTAGGTTGCACGGTTGTACAGACCCCAGATAATCAAGAAAGATCTTATAATATCTTAGAAATATACAGACGTTCCTTTTAATGACAATCAATATTCAAGATATTGCATCAATATCCTAGTAAATAAAAAGATTCTGAAACCAAAGAGCGTCAAACTGGAGCTGTAGAGCGCTTTACGGCGACCGAAGGAGTCTGAGAGGAATACCAATATGTTGTCTCCATCTGACTTAATAAATTATTAATTTCGCGTGTTATTGAAAGCACACAAGTTCAGTCAATTATTGACGGCATTTAAGGCATAATTTAAATTTTTAGAGAATTTGTTTTCATTTTACATTAGATTTATTGATTCAAAATGTATACTTGATGAATTCTTTGTGTAAAGTCGGCCGTTCTGTAAGGAAGTCGGGATGTCCCTTTCTGTCTCTCATGGTGGATGCATGTTTCTGTCTGCAGCAGCCTGCAATTACTGCCGGAGAGCGCTGGTGTTCTCACCACGAGAGTGCGTGGAAGGATCTTTATTAAAAATTATCTAAATTACAAAATATACCATGGTAATGAAATTTTCGAAATAAAATACTTTTATTTGTGTGAAACGTGTCAAAGCAATAGTGCTTGTTGGAATATGCTTGAATCGAATTTATGTGTCCAGTGGAAATCAAAGCCAGAACCACGTGTTAAGATGTATATACCTAATACGGACACTATGTATACAATTATATAAATAATCTCAATATATACTTTTAATTACCTTAGTTTTAATTATTTTACTTGAATTGCTTACATTTTTATGATATATTCCTAATTTGAATTTTAGAAATTACATTTCCGTCATTCGATGGAGGTGCAACCTCCGGTCTATTGAGGCGTCAGCCGCCACTGGTTTCTCCAATGAGAGTCCAAAATTCCATGGTTTTAATCCTAATCTTTATCTTAACTTCTTCTGGAGGTGAACTTAGTGTTATTTAAAGTTTCGTTAATGGCGATTTTGGCTTCTTCGTCCGCTTCTTCATTCCTTTGCATTCCCTGTGGGCTTGGAATTCACACTAGTTCTATATTATAATTGATAGTACTTAGTCAAATAATTAATTCTTGTATCTCCTTAATTAGTAGATTTGAGTTATTGGGGTTTCTTATAGCTAAAACTACTAATTTAGAATCTGAGAATGTCACATGTTTAGTTTCTATTCTATTATTTTTATTTATTTCTAGTGTTTGATGAATAGCTATCGCTTTACATGTATATATAGAAAAGGTATCATGTAATCTGAATCTGTATGTTTTATTATTAGTTATTATTGAACATCCTCTTCTCCCATTCATTGCTGAGCCATCTGTGTTATAGAACTTGCAAACATTGCAAGCATTATTTCCATTTCTAAAAATAAATTTTATAAATATTTCTTGTGAGGTGTTACTCTTCTCATACTCTGCTAGATTCATATTTACTTTTATTATGATGCTGTTCCACGGTGGTAATGTTGGCGTCTTTTTAGGTAGCAGTGGAGGGATGGTCATATGCAGCTCTTCAATACAGGGAGATGCTCTAATGTAAAATGGCTTTGGTAATCTTGGATGAGCTGGATATTGCACTTCTGTGGTATTTCATTTTCAAGGGTATTCACGCATATTTCTTGATTATTTGCTATCATCTAGTTCGCATATAAAATTATTAGTTCTTTTGTCCTTAACAAGTTGGTCTCCACCAATAATCTAGTAGTTGGACTTGTTCTAAAGGCACCAACACAGAATCGCTTTTTTTAGTATTTTATCGCAGTTTTTTTAGTATTTTGTATGCTTTCTAATTTATTTTTTAGGTGTCTTCCATGTGAGTCATGTAATATGCGTCCACAATCTAATTTTGATTTTATTATGGCTTGGTATTTTTGATGAGGTATTTTCTAGTCCGAGTCCCATTGTAATGAAGATAGAGCGTTTATGGTGATGATTCTTTTAAAACATTCTGTTAACTGGTCAATATGAATCCTCCATTTCATCTTATCAAATGCCATACCTAAGATTTTTTAACAAGTCGAACTTCTCTCAGAATATTTAGGGTTATACTTTTCTTTTTCCCCCTAGAATATATATATATATATATATATATATATGTATATATATATATATGTATATATATATATATATATATATATTCAGTCTTTGTTTTAGAAAATTTAAAACCAGTGTTTTCAGACTACTTTTGAAGGTTTTCTTGGGTGTTGTGAACGAGTCTGGCTGTGTGTTGAATATTTTTTCCAGAACATATTACAATAAAATCGCCTCAAAATAAAAAAACAAACCTTGACAGGTTTGTGGATCGTTTGAAGCACTCCATTACTACTGATCAGAAACAGTAAAATCCTTAACACCGAACATCGGAGCAGACTATTTTTACTTTCCCGTATACATACGTAAATACGGAGTAATATACGTAGTATAGGGAAAGTTATGTAATGCTGCGCTGAAAAACGGCGAATTTTCGGCAGAAAAAAATTCATTGCCCTGATAACGAAACAATGTGTAAAACCAGTTGCTAAATTAAGAAAAACCTAACACGTGGTGTAACCAGAATCCCGGTTTTTGGGTCCTAACCGAAAAACCAATTGAAAGCAAAACGTCCGTCCTCCGTTCGTCCGTCCGGTGTATGTGAACAACACTAGCACCTAAACCATGCGTACGATTTTTTCCAAATTGAAGAAACCCCTGTCCATCTGGTCTGAGTCGAACCTCTGAGATCATGAAAAATTCTTCAAATTTGGGGGTACTTTACTTGAAGCCCCCCGGACATTTTCAAAGTTTTGTCAAAAACGGCTCCAAATTTTTCTTTAAATTTCTTGTAAGAATAGAGTAAATTACACATTTTAAGGTGGCTTTCGTACCGCCGATTTTCACGGTTAACTCTGAATTTTCGAAAATTGCAAAAGTTTTGAATTTTCTTCGGCATCTTTCTCCAACTACAAAGTTGAAGATAGAGATTTTTACTTCAAATTAAATTTCTTCTCCGGAGTGAGTTCTTTTAACAACGTCATGTACATTTTTTCGACAATTTTAGTAGTTTTCGCGTAGTATTGTGTCGCCTCCAATTTTTTTTCTTTAAACTTTAGTAGTATAGTGCTAATGTGCTCTATGAGATGACATCAACGCCATATTGCTTTCTTCCTTCAGTTTTTCAAAAATTTCAAAAATGTAATTTTTTTGACTAGTCTCTCACTTCGTTAATATTTACATTAACGGCAATTTGTTCACATTATTGTGTTTACGAGTACATGTGCTTTAAATAATGTTAGGTAAAATTTCTCGAGAACTCAACCGCTTTCTCTGAAAACTAGCTCAAAATTCCGCATTTTCAGAAACACTCAAACGCCATTTTCTCAAAATGGCTCAATTTTTTTCTTCAACCTTCTGGAACGGATAGTGCTAATTTGCACTCTTTAATATGACGCAAAGTTTATTTTGTTGATTTTTTTGTTTTTGCAAAATTACCCAAAATATTTTTGTAAGATATCTCAAGCGTTAATACGCACATTTCCAGCAATTTGTAAATACTATTGTATTTTGAGTGTGTGTGTGTGTGTGTGTGTGTGTGTTTGTTTGTTGAAATTAACTTCAAATAAAGTTTTTTTGAAAACTCAGAAATTTTCTATGAAAAACAGCTTCAAATTTCGCATTTTCAGTAGCGCTTAAATGCCATTTTCTAAAAACGGTTCCAAGTATTTCAAAGAAAATAGCTATTTAGGACGAGGTTTCATTGTTCTTTAATATTCTAAAATTAATATTTGCGTTCTACCATTAGGAAATCAAAAGATTGATAAAATGTCCAAAAAATATATTTTGGGCGGCGATAGATGGCAGCTGTCAAGAGTATGTGTCAAGTCCGAATAGCTAGCCGAAACCAAAAGGAAATAGAAAGCTGTGCCATTCTGTAGCACCACTAGTTACTGCTCTATGTTTCCAGACCATTTCATAAGCTTTCTCTATATCTATGATAACTGCAATAACTGCTATGTCTTGTTTACAAAAGCTTCACAGATTTCCGCTTCTATATTTATTAAATAATCCATTGTTGCTCGTGATTTTCTAAAATAAAATTGAAGACATGCTAGGATATAATGTGCCTCCAGATACTAATTCTTCTACTGATAATTCCTCCATTATTTTGCCCAGATTGCTGGTAAATATTAGTTGTCTGTAGTTGAAAGGTGAACTTGGTAGTTTGTCAGTTTTTAAAATTCCAAAAGCTTCCCTCCATGCATCTGGAAATACCTATCTTTTCTATATAAAATTATATATGATAGAGTTAAAAGGTATTTGGTGCTTTGTCTGGCTTATCATTACATTTGGTAAACAGTCTAGTCCCGTACTTGAATTATTAAATTGAGATTTAGTTCATATTCTTTTTAATTTTTGCATTTATGTGGTCTGTTTTATATTCTCAATCATGTATGCTGTTGTTGCTTTCTTCCAAATACATATAAATTACAAATTTTTATTTAATTGTTGGAATTAGAATTTGCTGCAAAATTTACTGCTAAGATATCTCAATTGTGTGAGGATTCCAGACGAAATTTACCCTCAGCATCTTTTAATACTAATTTATCTGATTTGTACTCTCCATTTTTTAAACTTCGTATTTTCTTCCGTATTGTTGAAATAGAGGTTTGTGGTGTAATGATGATACAAAGTATTGCCAAATTTCTACCCACTTTCTTTAAATGTTCTTCTATACTGCTTTTCACGTTGTGAAAGCACGATGGGTCTTATGGAGAATCTGCGCGTTGTTGCCGACACGACACGTTCGCTTGCTCGCTTGCTCCAGAATCGTCAAAATCATAGCAACCTTTCTCAATCGTCTCCTGTATTATTTCAGTAGTATACCTTTTCGTTGCGGCTCTCACACGCAACCAATCTTTATAAATGATGTCTCTAAATAAAGATAATTTCACGGAGACTTGACGAATTGCACATTGACTTTAAAAATATGAAGGATTTATTAAACAAAACGCGTCTAAATATTCGAGTTAAATGCAACCCGCAACACTTGCAAAAGGTTTCGTCAAATAACCCCTAAACAAAGCATTTTAAGGCCTTAAAAACTAAAATTTTGAACCCAACTGCCTCAAAGAAATGATTTTCACACCATAATCTATAAGACGAGACATTCCTCAACATTCAATTAAATTTTCGATTCCGCGCTTCAATACTATCAAGGCCACCTCAGTATTTCAGCCCTTGATGCTGGTAGCCATTTTTGTGACGACACGCTTAGAAGGCTTAGATTCCTTAATCTTATATTTACGCTTTCTGTATACACCGTGGTTTGTGCAGTCTGATTAGGTTTATTTGCACAATCATTAATTCAAGACTTCCTCTCCAGCAACAACTAGAAGTCCTATAATAATTTCTTGATACCTACGAAGAGTGTCTTATGCATGTCTTGAAACCATTCAATTAATGTTTTGCCGTGGACTGTAAATGCTGTGTAATTAATTGTGGAGGGATATGGTTGTACAGTGAAGAGTGAAGACTGTGTTTGTGTTTTACCTGTACCAATATTTTCGTTACCATTCGATGAAAGTTTCAAGTCAGAGGGTTCAGACACGTAGCTTTCTCAAAAGTAAAAAGCTAATATTTTTGTGACTATCACGAATCTGGAAATCTCGACTATCTGGACAATCACGACTATCTGGAAGTATGTACATCAACGCCCAGCTGCAAACTCATATTGTAAATAATACACTGTTTGATATTAAACTCAAAGTGTCGGTTCGTTAAGATATTCAATATGCACACATCGTTTGAGCAACATTCTCATGTACCGAAGTGGGCTTACTAATGCCTACCAAATTGTTTCTAATGCTAACAAATGGTACGGTACTCAAAGGTGAAAATATTAGTTTGATTATTTTTTGACTCTTAATTGCTTTTCTTGAGGTACGTAAGGACGCAGAAAACAATTCAATACTTTTTAGTATAGAAATAATTTTTCAACTTTCTAACCCCAGCAAGCTGGCATCCTGACTCTCCAAAATCCACTCGGTTCTTCATAACAAATCAAGGAAAGTTAAATAATATTGCAATGAGTAGGTTTGTTCTTGCCCGATCCGGTATTTTCACACTACTTTACTTGGCTTTCTCAAGAGTAAAAACCTTTGCTATTATTTGACTATCAAGGAAAGCGAAAAGCTAACTCTCAAGGAGGATTAAAACATTTCTTCAAATGTTGTTTTTAAAGAAGTATGAATTGTTCCAAGAACATCTCTCCATAATGTTGAATAAACTTTAATTGAAAATTTGTTTCAAACATCAATTGCATTGTTAGTTGGTTCGATATTCTTTAAGTACATTAGTAGTTCCTCTCCTTTATGTCAAGGATAGACAAATGGATAGGGAAAGGGTGGTATTTAACATGCGAGAGTTCTCGCACGGGTACGCCAGTTCATAAAACAATTTTGCGCCATAATTGATACTCATAAGAAATTAAATACCTTCATGATAATTCTAATTTATATTTTTCCTGCTCTATTTCTTTCAAGTTGTCTACTTTAGTTTAATATGGAAGTTAGTAGTAGAGCTAGTAGTAATGCATTTATCAGATATTTCTCTGATGGCCGTATCAGTAATTATTAACAATATCTGTTAATATTGTAAGGAAGAGTAAAATATTCACAGGTAGGTTAATAAATTCCAAGCTGCTCAAAAATAAGAAGAGGAAGGATGGAAAGCAATATTTTATTCAGAAGATACTCCAGCAGATTATGTAAGACTTTATGAGATTATTCAAAAGACACAAATCACATTGAAAATACATTAAAATTGTTTCGGGTGCTTTAAATTGACTTTAATGTCTTCCTATTTTGCTCTCACGTTTGTGACCTTGCGTCCTTACATTCTTGAAACCATTATATTTATTACTGAACATTCCTAATGTATAGAGTTTATTTAATAAAATGTTTGACATACACAAAGTACTATGTTCTATTAATGTGAGCAGAATTTTTAACAACTCAAAACTGTGTTTTCCATTAATCGGATCTGTCTCTCTTAAAATCCCTTCAATAAAGTTCTTTGATTTTCATGCTCCAGGAACTTAATTTCAAAATTTTCAGATATCTGTATCTGAAACACTTGGTGAGTATTCGTCAAGAAGTGAGGTTATTCACTGAGATAGAAGGGTATGCATCTTTCACTATGGTCGGATACGTTCCTTTAGTAAATATTTCGACACCATCTCTTCTTACTGCCTAGTTCTGGTAGAGAATAAATTTTGAGTCGAAGTGTTTTACATATACACACAAGTTCTTTGAGGGGACAAAATCTTTCCTATTTATGTTTTCATCCACTTCTGTCACAGAGCAGGATTGTTTGGAAATTTCAAAGTTGAAACACGTTCCGTCGATCCATCATAATTCGATCAACAGCACAACACACTTCACTTGCTTGACGTTTTGTCAAGTATCTCTTCTGCCTAATTTTCAAAATGCCTTCCTTTAAGGATAGTTTTCAAGGATTCTCTGAAACAAATGCAGGGTATAATAGTATAACCAAGCATCCAAGTGCAAGCAACAAAACATATTACAACTTGTGTTACATAAAATAATTGATAATTGCACCACATACTTATATTTCTCAATATTAGAAGTAGGACATACCTTGCTTACTTGAAGATAATGGACGAAGGAATTCTTTTTTTGCAGAAAACCGAGCATGCAATTATTACTGAATTATTGAAACATCCGTTCGCATCTAAACTTATCCTACAAGGGCTAATTAACTAAAATATTCTAGCTCGTTGACAAGGGCGTATGCGAAAACGAAAATGTTCAGCCACCGATTGTGACGTCAGATCACGTGACATTCACATTGGCTCAGGCCTTTTAATATACTCTTCTAGACGGCCTTGTTCCAATGCATATACACCAATGATGTATATAAATATTACTAGATGGCTGAATCCGCGCTTTCCCAATAGGCAGAAGTGAGGCCGTACAGGGAGCCATGTTGCATGGCAAAAGCTTCGAATGTCAAATGCAGCCCATGACAGCTCGGTAGATTTTTACGAGTGTAACACGTATACATTGTATTTATTAACATGGTTCTGTTCCATCATAAGAAAGTAAAGCTGTGGGCAACAATAAATTGTCGAAATGTATTTTATAATTTACATAAAACTACGAACAGCATTGACATAGAGTTACTGGAGACTTGCAAAAATGAGGACTTGATTTTTATTATGACTTACAGGCACGAATTTCTTATACTACTTCAGAAGAGATCAATTTATATGTTAATACTGCACGTGATAGTAAATTATTATTACTACGACAGCTTTATTATTAAGGATTCTTCCTCTGTTTCAATATTCCGTTTTCAAATATAAAAATAAGACGTCGTTATTGTTCATGTGATTAGAAAAACTGCGTTTCATTCCAAATATCCCTTTTTACTCTCTTAATGGATGGTTGTAAATAACTGTTGGATTTGAAGGGTTGGAGAGATATTTAAAATTAAAAAAAAGTAGAGAAATATAGGACATAGTATGTACTTTTTACGGGCATTTATTTTTATTTACATTTGAATACAAACTTTTTGCAGGAACAAACATTCAAATGATGCCTTTCACCATTGAAAGAAAATATTCAAATAATAATGTTTATTTTAATTTTACATAACAGGAAATAGAACAAAACATACATTTGCAGAATAAATGAATAGATTAAAATACATTTTCAAAACATGAACACTTAAGACTAAGATTCCACTACACGATATTGTTGTGAAACCCACCTTATAGAGGTAAAACATGGATAAAACAAAGACAAAAAATAATTGATTTCCTGGGCCAAGTTTGAAAATAACAATTACATTAAGTAAAGATCAAAATGAAAACATTTAAAAAATCAAAACAAAAAATGTTTCACTAATCACTCAAGAGAAAACTCACTACAACACACCGCTTTCGGCATTACGACCAAGGTTTTTGCCGTGCAAAATGGCGCCTTGGTTGGCCTCACCGCCAAGGCGACAGTCATCCATCTAGGAGTATATATATATACATATACACATATACATCATTGATGCACACACATTCGAATATTCACATTATTTCTGGTTAAAGGTACGAACTTTATGAACGCCCTAGGTATAAATTACCTGAACGTTTTACTATTCTAACATATTTACTTCGTTCTTCTTCAGTGTCAAACATTAAAATAAAGATAGCACAGCCTTGACAAAATGACGTGTCCCCTTCCATGTGTTACATTCATAGATATTACAATTAAATGATTGAAAATTGCATTTCTGTAAATTAACATTTTGTTACAAAATGAGTATTCAAGTAAATCCTCCTTTGACACGATTTATACTTTTGGTGCTCATACTGAAGACGTCCGAAGACAGTAAATAGAAATGTATTTTTTTATTTCAGTTTTCGAAGCATTATAATTTAGTTTTTCGCAAATACAGTTTGCAGAGAGAGCAGTCGTATCAAACGCTAACAACATAAAACGCTTCTCTTGAACACAGCGACCGCGGATGCAGTTTCACAGCATACTATTTTGCTAATAATTAATGAGAATTATGAATAAAATCGCAGGCGTAGCTATTATGATGATTAGAACTGTTTTGCTCGAACTCATCTGCGTGAGCAGATTTCCAGAGCGAAATGCTCGCTCGATGTATAAAATTATATTAACAATAATAGGTGATTAATACTTGCGTTAAATGAAATGTGACGGGTATGAAATTAAATGTTAATGCGTACGAGAGTAAAATAGCTACCGCTCCCTTCCTGTGTAATTTGCGGGTGGTTGTAATCTCCACGCATGGATAAGTGTATAGTGGAATCGGTAAGCACTTCAATAAAAATACCGCATTTGTACGATTATATTTGTAATTGATATTTCTAACACAACGAATGAATGAATTATACGTTTCACCATCAGGAAAAACATTTTCATTTTAAATTAAGTAATACGTAAAAATTACCGGAAAAATATATTATTTATTTCATGAGCACTTTCAGGTTTATGAATTTACATATCTTTTGTAAGTTGTATACTTGCGTCAGGGTACTATACACTCACTTGTAATAAAAGGGGAATATTTACTGATTTTTTTAATAAAATAATGATTAACCATCTTTCTTTTTGGTTCTTGGATATTCGTATATCACTACTCACACTTGCTTTGAAAAATGTCATAGTTATAGTAGTAGTAATAACAATAAAACTAATAATAATAGACAAAAAATGTTAAAGAAATCATGGAGAGACAAACCACTCCACGGACAATATTTGAAACGAATGGACAAGATGGTTATTATTATTATTATTATTATTATTATTATTATTATTATTATTATTCCATTACATCCCGACTAAAGATGTTATGATTCGGCTCAATATAAAATCTACTCCAGGTTGCAACCAGCTACCTAAGGAGTAGATCTAGCGACTATCCGTGCCTCTACAATACTTTGCGTAAAATGTGGGCTGTTCCAAATAAAGCTATTTCTTGCACTTCCCAGTCCTTTGAATTACCTGGGAGTTTAGACAAGTTCTTACTCAAATTTTGCGGAACAAATCCCAGAGCTCCGATAACTATCGGGACGACCTGTGCTTTTACGCCCTACATTCGGCTGATCTCGATTTCCAAACTCTTGTATTTAAGACGTTTCTCTGCCTCCTTGGTAACGACATTTTGATCGCAAGGCACAGCAACATCCACAAGTAGACACGATTTTTTCTCTAAATCCCGGATGACTACATCCGGTTTGTTTGCCGCTATCGTGCGATCAGTTTGAATCTGTTGGTCGTACAATATCGTACACAATCCAACAGACGTCACCGGTTTTGGTGAGTGTTTGTACCACTTGGAGCATGTGTTTGGAACTTCGCGGGCGGTACAGATCTGCCAGTGGAGGTAACTACACACCCTGTCGTGTCTTTTCAAGTATTCGGTCTTTGCTAGAATTGGACAAGCTGAGACAATATGATCAATGGTTTCTACTTGCTCCTGGCAAATTCGGCATTTGTCATCTTTTATTATTATTATTATTATTATTATTATTATTATTATTATTATTATTAGAGTTAACGCAATTTATGTGGTACTGTACATTATGAAAATTAAAAATATTACTGCGTCTCTTTTATTTCTTATGTGTTCAAAAGAAAGTAAAAGTGGTTCTGAAAGAATCTCACTAGGAAGCAAGTTTGCAAACTTTCTTATTCAGAGTTCAGGTACAAAATGGTAACAGTATGTTTCAACGAAACGTTAGTGTGCTGTCATTGAAGTATCCAAAAATCCTCTCCAATGATTGTTCATCACTGTACTGTTCCTATTCTTTGATTCATTGTTCATCGCTGTACAGTTCTCATTCTTTGAGCAAATGGTTTGTTAAAAACACAAATAATATGATTATATGGGAGGTCTGGTCTCTCTGAAGTATCCTGAAAAATCGTTGTTCTTGAGAAATTAACCATCATTACATTCTCTAAACCCTACGAGATTTGTTATTGGCGAATTCACCAAATCCGTAGAGCAGATGAAGTTTAAATGCCTCGATTTTCCCTTTCTCAGCTTTAGAGCACCTAAAAACTTCTAAAATTTGCCTTCCATTCTCGTCCCCTCATTTTCTCCTTTCTCAAAGCTTACTTTTTACAATATTATAATTATATTATACGCCCACATTAAGTAGTTTATGAGTAAACAGATCCCGTTGCGTAAGGTTTCTCAGAACTGCGTAAGTCGGAGCGCGCCCTCTTTGCCACTTATACGCCAGTAAAATCCTCCCTCGGCGCGGAACAAGGAGCGTCTGGCGTAATTAAAACTTTCTTACGCCGGCGAAGACGAGTTTCGCGGCTTCGTTTGTCGTTGGCCTCGCGAGCGGCGCAGTGCGGCCGATGTCAGCTGCGGGACACGTGCGTGTTCCACCCACCCCCACCCCCCCACCCCCTCCCGCGAGCGTGCGCCAACTTCAAGGCAGATACACGTCGGTTGTTAGGACCGCGTCTCCTGTTTTTATGCTCGTGTCCCGCCATCTCAAAGGAAGCTAGATGCCTTGTAGGCCACGGGAGACGCGGCGTATCGTACGCAACCTGTGCGTAAGTGCGTGCGTACGAACCCTGCACGGAGCCTGGGTGAGTACGCAGAAGACCGTTGGCAAACATGTGCACACGCGAGAATGAAAGACGCGTTGAGAACGTCAGGGATCCCCATTCAGATTTTCACGGCGAGCCTCAATTGGAGTTTGGAAGCATGCGGAGAAGAAATGTCGGTTCTAGTTTTCTGTTACAAGAAGAGAAGAAAAACAGAGTTGCAATCAACCGAACAGCACTCCAGTTTTACATTAGTGTTGATAAATAATACTGGAACAACAAATAGCTTTATATTTTCGTATATTAAATGCACTGATGTGTAATTTTGTGTTTGGTTTATTCAGATTCATCATGAAAATTAATAAAGTTATTACTAAAATAGATTAAAATTTAATTAATTGAGACATTTACTGACGATTTTAAAGCCAGTCTCTGCAATCATAGTCATACTGGATATCTGTAAGTAAGTGTTCGTCCATTTATTTGGTTTCATTTTATTTAGATAAAGTTGAAAAAATTAAGTGTTTATTACATACGTTAAGTACTTCTAATTATCAAAACAAAGTAATGAAATTAAAAAAACTTTATTTTTTTTATTTAATAGGTAATTATAACAAATTTATACAAAATTTCAGTTCTTTTAGCTATGTGGCTAGGCTGAAGGCCTTTAAGCCATTACAATACCTACATCCTACCGCATTCTAACCTTTCGAATTCTGGCATTCACCCCTAATGGTCTCTTCATCGCATCAAAGCCGCGGAAAGGAGACCATAAGGTACGGCTGAGGAAAAAACCCCTGAAGGGGGAAAAACCTGCCGTCAGAAGACGAGTACATGCTAAACTACTAGATTTTATTTCCTAAACTATTTATTTATTTCCTGGCGTGGGCATCTTCTCCATCCAGTCTTTGGCCTCCCCGCTTCTGAAATCAAACACCGCCACAGAAGATCGCCCGCACCACCGCCTCTTCGAACAATTTTCTACTAATTAACTTAATTATCGCATACTGACGCATTTAATTATTACTAACTTACTACTTATTATTCATGATTAGCATTACTGATTACCTTTCTAGTTAACTTAATTATCTCTTGCTTATTGAATTAATTATTTCATCTCCGGTCTAGGCTCCGCTCGTACTACTAACCAGTGCTGTTTTCCCATTCCCTGATTACCGTTTCCCTGACAGTTCGAACCTTTCCTAAAAATGTTCCTAATTCTTTCATGAAGTGAGATCTATTATCAGCTAATATGTTTTGAGCGAGCGTTATGTTTCTGAATTGGAAGCAATAGTTCCCCATTCCCATCCATTTTCCTCTCCAAGTTTCTGTAGCGCAGCAATTTAACAGGATGTGGATCCAATCTTCTCTATCACCGCAAAGTACACAGATTCCATTGTCGTTCGAATCCTTCATTCTACGTTGCATCCACCCTCCTACCCTAAACCAAGCGTATCCCCCTCTTGCATCCCTTTTAAGTGTGTGTACGTAACTTTCGCATCCCCATACAGGACTCGTGTGAATTTGTACCACTAACGAACATTTTTCTGCCGATGCTGCCAAAATATCTTGCCTTTTAATATCCGAAAGTCGATCTGAAATTAACTGTTCTATCTCCCGTGTTCCCCTATTCTCAATCATTTCAGGAGAAACGTCTCCCAAACCTGCGCGTTCTAGTACCCGTTTCACTTTGTACGCCCAATAGCGCTGATCGTTAAAAAAACTTCCCATCAAATCAATTCTCTAAAAAATTCAATTCAAATATAAAATGAATTACAAAATATTATAGTCATTCAAAACAATATAAGAGAATTTTTATATCATAAAATTTAAATATTTATCTTCCTATTGAGTAAAGGAAAGAAATTGAGACTGTTATAAAAACAACCACGTCTCAATGAATTACGATTTTTCTACACTATAAAATTCACACTAGAAAAATATTTTGCAATTTTATCGGAGTAAGGATTTTCATGTCCTGGGGAATTGCAGTGTTTTGCATAGAGCTACTCGCTTGGCTGTGAGAGATAGGATCGTGAAACACCCAAAGGAACATCCAGAGGTGCGTGTGGTTAAATGAAAGCGGGCAACTATTCTCTATACTGGTTTATTAACTCTGGATCTTTACATTGTTAAAGCTGGAACTTTACACTAAAGTTTGCTTTACCTTGATTCCAATTATGACAAGATTAAGCGGTTTTCTAAGACTTGCATGGGAGGGAAACTAGTCTGACTCGCCAGCGCG
The DNA here is from genome assembly GCA_031308135.1 of Acheta domesticus. Classification (NCBI taxonomy): domain Eukaryota; kingdom Metazoa; phylum Arthropoda; class Insecta; order Orthoptera; family Gryllidae; genus Acheta; species Acheta domesticus. Next base: position 154,279,399 of record JAHLJT010009419.1, read on the forward strand.
TTCACTCACCATACCGACAGCCCTCGTCATCGTGCCCCGCCTAGATCTCGCCTCGCCACACGTCTGGTCTCTCTGCCCGCTCTCGTCCAAGTCCCCGACTTCTGCGTGCCCGGCCACCGCCTCGCCTTCCCCTCTCACCCTTCCTCACTCAACGTTTCACCCTTCCACACGCCTTTCCCTGCGTGGGAAGCTGACGCTCCTCTTCGCTGGCACTTCGCCGTTTCCGGTCGAATATTTCAAACCCTCACTAGAGCGTAGGCACGGCCACATTGCATCCGACAAGTCTTGGCGAAGACAGCCGAACTTCGAAGTCGGCAGAGCGATATCAAATGAATTGGATTTATTCGGCCGATCTGAGCTATCAGAGATGGATGTCAGATGCTGGTGTTACTTGTACACGAATGAGGTGCTCTGTGGAATACATCGGATTCCAGATATTATATAAGGGACAAAAGCAGGGAGTGATGAAATAAAATCGCAGAAGAAAAAGGCAAAACTAGTACAAAACGTATTGTAAACATGGGACATAACCTCACATACCATATGGTTATGACCAGTCGTTCCTCTGTCGTAATGCATTTTCGAAAACTTGGCCTTATTTCAATGTCATCTATAATTGCTCCAAGTATGTAAAAAAAAGTATTAGGTGGCATTCTTGTGTATTCGAAAAATTTCACTGTTGTTTCAGTAATTGGTAATACAAGGCATGAAATTCATCAGTATTTTCGCGATCGGCGAAAATATGGTTCAGCCAGTAATCTTTTTGATTTTCAGGCAGAAGAAATTTAAGAGCAGATCTCTCAGCAACCACTTGTAATCTTGTATATGTCACTTATATCAATAGTTCACAGACAGATGTCTACTGCAGTCTGATGAAGTGAGACCACTCAGGTCGTCAGAATAAGTTGGCCCTTCGCGCGCAAACTTTTCTTCGGCCAAAAACGGATCCACTCTGACCGTACCCTTAGCAATCAAACGAGGGCGGAGCGTGGGGTGCGGGGCCCAACACGCGCTGCGTTAGTGCTGAGCGAATGTCTCGGGACTTTTCCATCGGATTCCATCGGAAGTGGGTACCTAATGTGCTTCCGAAGTAGTGCTTTCGAAATAAATTTGCTCACTACATTTTTATGATAGAATAATTTAATTTCTCCATCGAGCCCATGTCCATGACATAAGTCCATAACATGTTCATAATAGATTAATTTAATTTTTCCGTCGACAGTGACAGAGGAAGGGGAAGAAGTTGCGCGAGCGCAACTGAGGGATAAGAAGGCAATCTGCAATGCAGTTGCACAAATAAAGGAGCAATACAAGGATGAATTTGTCAAATTAGACAATCACCATGCAAAGACACCAACTCTTACCGCAGAAATGGTCAAGGAGGAAGCTACCAGAGTGACAATCTAGTCTTCTAATGAAGTTGAGACAATATGAAATAAAACCTTTAAGTTTTCAGGAAACGACTAATGAAACAGATAAGCCAATGAAAACAGCTGCTAAAGAGATTGAATGGCAAATTAAAAGACAATGTATGAAGATGGTAATAGGCGCATTCGGTTCACTATAGGCCCCATGGACAGTCATCAGCGATATAGTGAAGCTAACTGAAATCTCTGCTCAGGAAGACGGGGATTTAAAGTAAGTAACAATAGTTGGAGTCGTCATTCTACGGCATCTTCATTTAAATTAAGAAGATGCAGCCAGGGCGGTTTCCACATCGGAATCTTCGAAGTCGAAAACAATGGAGCCTTCGAAAAGAAATTAATTAAATATCAAAGAGTAGGGGTACCTGTCCTAAAATGATACACTGATATAAAACTACACACTGAATATAATAATTACTGTCAGAAGCAGTACTTTACAAGAGCAAGGTAAGTTTAAAGTTTGTTAACAGTGATTCATAGGAAAGTCTCCCTTTTCTCTCGCAAAATTTTCTTCTCTTTCACTTAAACCAAAATGTTCGAGAGTCAGAAATTTGCAATAACAGATCTTATGCAATAATTTATATCGTTTCGGAATGATTCACTATATTTCTTCTAGACAGGGTAAGTAAATACGTTCTTTTTCATTACTTTCAGCATATTTCATAACTGTCACGTACACGTTTTTGCTATCAGAGTATCTACTCACTGTTCGCATAAATTAAAGATAAATCACTTACCTGCTACTGTGATAAAATGACACAATATGCAATTTTTCCCCAACGAGTATTAAAGCTCTTTGAAATTTCGTTCTTTTTATGATTTTCGCTATTGACACTAATTAATTGGATCATTTTCAAAAAACATTATTTTAATTGTAAAAGGTGTGTTGTTCTTTTCTTAACTTTACAATTCTGTGTTTATTTCCCATTAAACCCTAAAAAATGTTCCATCTTAGAAATTATAAATTTAAAGGCATTTTTCCTTGAGGGACACCATTATAGGACAGATTCCCCTACTTCTCAATCGTACTTTCTAACCGTCCAACGTTTTAAACTCTCAGGATAAAAATATTAATTTATAGCTGAATAAATAAAAATTATAAAAAGTAATTAAGTTCTCTACTATTTAAAATATTTTCTAATAAGTAATGAATATTCATGATTGTAATCATAGGTCAGAGATCTGTATCGTGCTGAGATCAGGAAACTTCACAACGCAGTTCAGCGATTTCACGAGTAACTTCCCTGAGACGCTACAGCCTTAAGATGCCGTACAAATCTCGAGTTTCCAGAATGCTGCGGAGGGAATTTAAACGGTGGGAGGGTAGAAGTCTCAACAGCCTCCCCCGTGCGGTGGCGCTGCGCGCGGCAAATAAAACAATTAGGCCCCGCCCAGACCGCCGCCACCGCGGGGCAGCAGGCGCGCAGCGAATCTTTAATTACCGCCAACTCGAACGAGCACAATACAACCCTTTGCCTCCTCCCCTTTGCTCGCACTTTCCTCCACTCCGCCATCATTGTCAATCTGAGTCTCGTGCTATCGCCTCCATCTGCCTTTTCCGTCCTCTCCCTTGTGCATTCCTTCACTGTTTTATTAAGTAATAAAGCTTCCAGTAATTTCTACACGTTAGCCATCACCTTCCTAGAAATTGCAAACATTATCGACTCCACTGTCATATCGTCTTTTAGTGCTGCCAGTATGAGCAGATGCAGAATACCTCCCTTCCCTAAGATAAAATCTACTAACATCTTAGCCATGTCCGTCACTGCCTCTGGCATCACTCATATTGCATTGCACTGGGAAAATGATTTTACCAAAAAAATAAAGCATTTTCTATTCATTTGCGTCATCTCTCACCACACTTAAACCCTTGCTAGCATTCTCTGTTTTGATCATGAGGTCTCTGTGTCAATTTATATTTGTTACATCACTTCTCTCTCTAACGCAGACATATAAAAAGAGACACAGAGGGAAAAAGAGAGAGACGGAGGGAAAAAGAGAGACAGAAGGGGAAAGGAGAGAGAGAGGAAAAGAGACACAGAGAGAAGAGAGAGACAGAGAGAAAAGAGACACAGAGGGTGGGGGAAATGAGAGAGGGGGAGAAAGACAGAGAGGGAAAAAACAGAGAAGGGAAAAGAAAGGAGGGAAAGAGAGGAAGGTGGAAAAGACAGGTGGAAAAGACAGAAGGAAAACGACAGACGGGGAAAGAGATAGGGGGAAAGAGAGGGAGGGAAAAGAGAATGGGGAAAGGAAGAGGGGGAGAGGAATATTTCCACAATTATTTCTTCTGCGGCAGCAACACGCCGGGTACCAGCTAGTCTGAAATAATTTCACCGAATTCGATTCTATAAATCAGTTGTCCTTGGTTCATTTGGATGGTGTTCCCTAACAAAGTGCCTTTGGGAGTCATCAATTGTTGCTTTGCTGTGTATTACATTGTGCCACCTTTTTTACCAATTTCCTGCAATTTTTCAAGTACTCGCCTTAAACAGGATACTATAATTCTGCCACCAGACTTCCTACACGACCTTCACCATTTCAATCACATAGCCAACCATCGTTATCAACTGGAATTACACCCTAAAACTCCATCACTATCACAACTACTTTCATCATTTACGTAATCCATTTTATTTGCCATTTTAACCGTTTTCAATACATTGATCATCTCTAACAACTCCACGAACTTCGTCAACTCCATCGCCACAGACCTTCCCCATCCTTTCCTACTCCGCCGTTCTCCCTCATTCCATCTGCGGCTCCCTCCGCATCCAGCGCGGCGGCAGCGCTCCCCGCAGCGAAGTTGCCCTAATTGACGTCTGATGTGAAAACACTGCTCTCTTGAAATTAATTTCAAGAACGTATTAATTAGTCGAGTGTTTTCAAGTGGTTTTCAAACTTGATAAACACAGAAAACTGACTACAAAGCCCAGGGCTTTTTTCGTGCTTTTATCTCGAGTTTTTATTCTTTTAAGATAATTACGCTTAAGGAAATTTATTTTAAAACGACGCCTGAAGACAATTAAGGAAATTTAAAACGCCACTCTAAACTCGAGTGGCAAAACTCAGAGTTGGACGGACACGTAACGGAAACTGGACTTGGTCATGACGAAAGAAAGTAGTCGTGCTACAAAAAAATTCCTTTGAATTTGGTTACATGAATGTTGTATTTAAAAATTAAAAACACAACGGAGAGAAAACATTTTTGAGTAAAACTGACAAAACATTAGGGAAGATGAAAATAATAAAGAATTTGTACTGAGAATATGATGCCTCCTTCTCTACATCATATTATATTCATTTACAATATTTTCTGTCAAATGTTTGTTTTAAATTGAGAACAATAAGTAATATTTGTTTTAAATTAAGAACAATAATAATATATATAATTCCTATCAAGAGTGCGATTTACCATTGGATATTTATCAAATCAAAATTCTATTCAAATAAATAAAATATTCTTTAATATTAGACGCCACGTTTTCAAAGAAATATTGCAAGTTTTATTAAAATATCAAAGACGTTGTATACAAATTTATATCAACAATGTATATAAATGTATTTTAAAATGTAACAAACGCTACAATCTGTAATTTGTTTGAAAATTGAAAACAACTTTTATTTGGATAGCTTTAAGATGTTAGGAAATACGATGCGGCAATTCTTACACTTTTGCTGGAAAAAATCAGACAAGATAAACATTTCGGATTGTGATTAACGGAAGAACTTTGCTTTTGGGTACTTAGACACTAAAAAGGATATTACTTTCAATTCGAAATTTTAGAATACACCATATTAAAAATTTCCAGTATTTTCTGAAGTGCATGTTTTAAACGCTTTATTTAATTTGCGTACGGTTAAATATTTTAACATTTAATTTGGAAATGTCTTACATATTTAAGGAGACTTTGAGAACTTGTGTGACTATGATGACAATTTGAATACTTGGGGTTGGGTCGTGTCGCCCACGTACCTCCTAATAAATCAATAAAAAATCAGTATTATTTATAAACTAAATGTCGGTCTGGAATGTCAATTCACTATTAAGGTTGGCTGATGCCTCACGCCCTGAGGAAGGTCGCAGAATGGCGACCGAAACGTCGGCACCTTTGCCATGGACGCGGCGTCACCCGGACAGCCAACTTAATATTGACTCCGGCCGCGGAAGCCTACGCTCTCATATGTTCAATTCACGTTTTATAAGAGTATTTTTCATGATGTGAACGTAGTTTCTTTTACAACATTTGTCTGCGCAAATTAGTCCTGGGAAGGGTGGAATCTATTCGAATGAGCTATTCACTCATAGCTCAACATTTCAGACATAATTTAAACTACATTTTCAAGTCTTAGGGTGTTCGCAATAAAACTATTTAGGTACACGCCAAATTTATTGTTACTGGAAATAAGGCTGCAATCCTCAAAGCATATAGGGCATGATGGAGCCGAATGTAGGGGACGGGCAGATGGAATAGGCCAATGTTTGCCAACTCAATTTTCTATGACGTCACAGAAATCTGCTCTCTTTCTCTGAACTGAGCAAGGAGCAAAGATAGTGTCCAATGCGGCGGCGAGCGCACAGTGTTCAATTATGGTACGGAAGTTGGGGAAGAGTTTCGCTTGGAAAATCGATAATTAAGTTTTTTAAATGGTAATTATTATTTAGAATGTTTATGATTCAATAACAATGTAAAGAATTACACTCATCGCCATAAAAAAATTTGCACCCCTAAGGGCTCTACTGACCTGCTGCAAACTCACGCAAGTAAGTATGATTATGGTGCAGTACTGCTGCAGCAGCATCCAGAAGATGCTAATATGCATCCTGTTTATTATATGAGTAAGAAAACTAAGCTTGAAGAAGAAAAATATAGTAGTTATGAATTGGAGGTTTTGGCAGTTGTGGTTGCTGTAAATAAATTTCCATCCCGCTTATTGGAAATAAAGTTTAAAATTATTACTGATTGCTCAGCTCTTCAAAAAACAATAGATAAAAAAGATTTGGTTCCGCGAGTCGCTAGATGGATTATGCTATTAGAACAATTTGATTACACTATCGAACATCGCAAAGGAACTAAGATGCCTCATGTCGATATTTTAAGTCGTCGGTTTCCTGTATACTGTGGACCTGTTGATGGCTTAATAGCAAATATTAAAAGAGCGCAAGGTAAAGATGACAGTATTAATGCTATTATTGAAATGCTTCATACGAAAACGTATAAAGACTTTTTTCTTCGAGATGAAATTTTTTTAAAATTTGTTGATGGTCAAGAAACATTAGTGGTTCCACATTCTATGCAGCACGAATTGGTGAAAAATGTGCATGAAAAGAGGACACTACGCTGTACAGTGTACGGAAGAAGATATTAAAAATTAATTCTATATACCTGAGCTAAAGAATGTGATTCGACATGTTATTTCTAATTGCGTCAAATGTCTTATAGTAAACCGAAAATCAGGTACGACTGAAGGATTTCTTCATCCATTATTTAAAGAAAGTCCTCCTTTACATACTTATCATGTGGATAATTTAGGTCCTTTACAGTCAACTCGTAAAGGGTACAAATATATATTCTCTGTTGTTGAAGGTTTTACAAAATTTGTTTTATTTCCAATGAAGACTACTTCAACCAAAGACGTATTATGAAACTCGAAGTATTGAATGTTATTTTTGGAAACCCTCAAACTGCTTCTGATAGGGGTTCGGCATTCACTTTTCACGATTTTAAGGAATATTGTTTTACAGAGAATATTTCTCATTTGCTTATTACCACAAGTCTACTTAGAGCTAATGGACAGATTGAGCGAGTTAATTCAGTGACAATTTCCATACTATCTAAATTATCTGTGAATGAACCTCTACGGTGTTACAAGTATGTAGATGCCATGCAAACAGCGATAAATGCAACATACAATTGTACTATTGGGCAAACACCGTTTGACCTACTTACTGGCGTGAAAATGCGAAACAAGACCGATTTAAATACAATTAAGTTGCTTAATCAAGAACTGATTCATGATTTTGAGCATCAGAGAAATTGTTTTCATAAAGAAGCTAAGACTCAGATTTTTAAAGTTCAACAGGAAAATAAGAACACGTTTAATCATCGGCGCTGCTGCCCTCATAAATACCATATTTGTGATATTTTGGCTATTAAAAGAACCCAATATGGACCTGGTCTTAAAATAAAAAAGGATTTTTGGGTCCTTACAAAATCATCAAGACCTAATGATACCCACGATGTTCATAAAGAAGATAATCAAAAAGGAACATCTACTTGTGCCGAATTCATGAAGCCTTGGAATAGTCACATCCGGGTCGGATGATCTGTCAGGATGGCCGAATGCGGGATATATATTTATTCCAAGAACATAGCATACCTTCTGTTTGTTCGTATCTTTGTAACTGTGTACTGAATGCAATAGAAAACGAACAAGACGTGTTGTATTAATGTTTCTAAAATGTATTTTAAAGTAAAAATATCAGTTTCATTAATATTCCATAGTATTAAAGATAGATTTATTTTCTTGAATGAAATGTTGTTCAAAGACAGATCTTGAAACAAAGTCATGTACTATTTTTGGAAATGTGAGTAGCTTTGCGTGAAATGTTAGCAAATTGTAAAAGATATTTTTTTTAAACACAGCTGCAAAATTTTTCCTTGAAATTCTTCCCTTGTATGTAACAAAAACCTGTAAAAAATTTGTACTTGTCCCACTTTCGCCGTACTCCCTGTATTGTCGAAAATCGCAAAAAACAATAGCAAAATTTAGTATCGAAGATAGAAATTGTCTTAAATGAAATTTGTTCTAAAATATTAAGTTCATTAAAAAGGTCAGGGAGAATCATTTAGAATTATTAGTAGTTTAGCGTAATTTTCCAAATTCGAATTTTTCGCCCTTCTTTTGTTAAAATCTTTCACGAAGTATCATGTTGCAATACAATGGCAACTCAGCAACACGATAGTTTAAAAATCACAGAATAACTTTGTGGTATTTCTTAGTATATTGAACGTATGTGGTTTATGGAATTACTGTTGATTTATTGCTTTTAAATTAAATAAATTATCGCACCAAAGGGGCTTCGGTTAGTAATGAGTGGTGATGAGGTGTTCGCTCATTAATAAATACACCGATGACCCAACAGAATTTACCGGCAGAGGTGACTCAGGGCTTCATCTGATGTCACTGCAGTCCCCCTGACCGGGAGGTCCTAGGTTTGAATCCCGACGGTGGCAGGATTTTCAACACTAGCTTGTGAGCTAGGTCGAATTGAGTCGCTGTCTGGAAGAAAATTCTAGCGGTCGGCGGCTCTGATCGGTAGTTTTCCGTGGTTTCTCCAATCGACACCAGGCGAATGCCGGAGCAGTACCCTAACAAAAGGGCGCGCGATCTTTCCTTCCTCTTCCTTGTCCTATTCTCACCCCTTACACACACACTTACACCAACAGATACTACACTATCATACATGCCGGGAGTCGCCCCCTCCAGTCGGGGGCTTAGAGCTTGTCCCGGGAGCTGGTGGGGCATACCTGGTTGGGGAAAACCCCGCTACCAGATAGTAGGGTGGCGCCGGATCTCGCCATCCAGCGGGAGAAGACCACCGCCATCTACCGAGAAAAAACATGCACTACACTTACGGGACAAATAGCCCTATTAGTCGACGCGGCCGGAATCACTAACAATCAATCAAACAAACAAAATTATAAAAATACTGTATTTTCAATATTTTAGATAAGAACTGAATATAAGGCAAAAAATATATAGCTATTTAAATGTTATTACTACAAGCAACGCCTGAGAAATCGCCATGAATAAACGAGAAGCACATATCGTAATGGATTAGCGAATCGAATTGAAAGTTCGTCGCCGTTCACGGTAACTCAGCCGGCCGTATTTCTTTGCACGGTAACTCTGCTTCGTTCGGTATGACATTGCACGGTGATAAGCATTTCAGTCATCCCTGTTTTCATAGAATCTCGGCTGTACCCGGCCATGCGTGGTGATGTACGCCATTACGACGTAATATGAACTTGTAAGGGAAACTGTATTGTGTTTGTGTGATGGACTGTTTTTACTGAATTTGTAAGTGGTTTTTGGTTGTCATGTACTATGAAAGAAAATTAAGGTATTAAAGTGTAGCTGAAACAGAAACTAATTCCCAACTTGGGCATGGGTGTATTTGTGTTTGTTCTTCCACCCTCTATCACCACCATATCATGTCATCTTCACAGTTGCCATATCGTTAAACTCAATAGTGATCTTGTATTGGTTTAGTGGTGAAATGTCGTTGGCATTTAAAATTAAATGATCACAGGTGTTGTCATTGCCAACAATGTTGTTGGCAATGACAACACCTGTGACCAATAGTGATTGCTGATGACCTAGATGTGGATGCGACATTAAATAACAAAAACAACTAATGGTCTCACTTACAAGAGAACCTTTTGATGTATTGACAATTTTTGCTTTTGATCGTGAAAATACTTGTTCAGAGAATTTATTTGCTAACTTGGATACAAATATTTTTGAATAGATGGGATTTGAAAGCAAAGTGAACTGGTTGTTTTTATTACAACTGCAACTTTTAAATATAAATCTTCACGAAAATTGGTAAATCTATGATTCGGAAGCCTGCAACATTTATTGCGAGACACCTGTACCATTCGCTTATGAAACGTATTCCCATTAGAGTGGATTGGCTGAGTTTTTCGAAACGGAATTAAATTGCTTTTTTTTCTAAAATTACCTCTTCTGCTGATTGTCAAACTGCAAGAAGAGTACTTTGGCAATCTAATGGTACGCAATAGCTAGCGGGCGGCCCTGCAGGCCGACTACGCGCTAAGCGATAACTCAGCCGACGGGGGCGGCCGCGAATAGAGCGACGCTGTGAACGCGTGCTTTGCGGCAGCGGAGCTCGTGACAAACAGCCCGCGCTCACGGCGCGGCGCGGCTCATTTTAATGTATGAAAATGACATAACGATTATATACGCGGTGGCGAGCGCGCTCGCCGATTTTAAAATGAGCCCGATACCAGCGCTACATGCGACCATTATGCGCATAATTTAGTGATGCAATTCCAGAAGCTCTACAAAACCATTGTTCAGTCAAGTGGTAACAACAGTGCCTTCTGACGTTCAGAGTTATGGTCACAGTGGCCTGCGGCGCGAAAATGGCTGTTTAAAATTTTTACGTAGGTCAAGAGACACGTTGGTAGGGACGACGTAGAAGTAGATTTTCTGGCACATTTTTGTAAATCTAACTATTGTTAGTGGAGAAACATTCGTTAAATTCAATTATCTTACTCCTCGGATTACATTGTGTTGTTCTGCGACATTTACAATATTACATTTCCATTTATTAATGCAATATTGCATATCCCTTTATTATGACATATAAAATTATATTTTAGACACATATGTCAATAATTATTGTTAAATGAGACGAAAAATTGTCAACGCAATTCAAATGGGTTAAATATTCATTTGTTTTATCATCCGAAAAGTACGTGAAAAATCATTCGTAACAGTCGTTTAATTGATTATTTCTCATAATACTGACAATTGTGTGATTCGAGAGTAGAAGCAGGGCGAAATAATAAAATATTCTTGTTTATATTTTTCTCATTGCAGTTTATTTTACAGAATTATTAATATGCATTATTGTGTTTAATATTCTGAAAGACTATTTATAAACACGATGTCCTTACCCTCCTCTCGTGAACACATTAAATATCACAGTGGATGGAGAACAGCATTAGTGGCATCTCTTCATTGGCAATCCGACGTTTCACCGGGACCTTCCATCGCTGGAGGCGACGACCTCGACACCGCTTCTATTTCGTCCTGCGTCGTCCAAGCCGTCGCCTGTCAGCTCCGGCGCTGTCTCCACAGACAACCTCGCGCTTGCATCCACACCTCTTCAAAGTCCCACTGGTGTCTCTGCCGCTTTGGCTTCAACCGCCGCTGCAGCTCCATCACAATGCGGCTGTCCTCGCCCCCACCCCCGCCCCCGCCCCCGCTCCCGCTCTGCCCAGCGCGCTCCGCCGCCGCTCCCCGAGCCCCGCGCCAACGACAGCCCCGGCCCCGCCCCCGCTCCTGCCGCCGCCGCCGCCGCCGGCCCCTCGGCCATCGCCGGCGCTCGGCGCTGTGATTAGCCGGCGGCTAATGGCCGGAGTGCAAAGCGGTGTCCCGCTGGCGCGCACGCCCTCAACTTCCCCGCGCGCTGATCGACAAGTTGGCGAAGCCCAATTTTATGCTTCGGCGCACGCCGCCGACCCCACCGCCCCTGCCGCCCCCGCCGCCGCGTTAGTGGGCGGGTGGGCGGGGCGGGGCGGCTGAGCGGCTTGTGAGGGTAGCGAAGCTAGCAGATGATGCGGTAGCCGTTCGAAGGAGGTGCACGAAGAGAACAATAAGGAAGACCCGAGGAGGCAAGTCACGAACCTACGGAAGAGGAATTTGCGGAATCTTCTTTCCAAAAATCTTTTATTTTTTATACATGCAATTCGTGTAATCATTAAAAAGTGTCTTCAAATTGCATTAAAAGTTCTTTTAATTTTCTGTAACAAATAACACAATGCAATACAATTAAATGTGCTTCAAGTAGAGAAGCTTTGTTAGCCGCTCTACATTTATTTTTAATAATATTCCGCCGCAAATAAATACTTCTCTAGACCCGCTGCCTGATATGTGTCAGATAACTAACTGGAAGTAATCGTTGTTGTATCATAAACGTATTGTACTTTGAACATCACTGAACATTCTATGTGACCATGAATATTTGTATGCCAATTCTAACAGGAAGCAACCATGGAATCCACATTGAAGATAGCAAAACATAAATAGTGGTGCTAAAACAGCATGTACTTTAGAAAAGGTTACATCTAATATTAGTAAAGATTACGTATAGCTTCATTGTCTTACATTGTCAGTCTCTGGTATGTAGTTGTTCACTTACATTTTCAACCACTCGCCTTTTAGCGATTCCTCTAGGCCATTTAAAAGCTGTCATAGGTATTAGAAGCAATGACGTAATTTCTTTTGCAACAAATCACAACACGGTCCCATTGTAGTTATTAAACGATTCCAATAAATGCTCATGAAATATAATCACTACGTGACTGGTAAACTACGACAATTATCAGCAGTGTTGTCAAGGTCGATGCCACGAGGGGGAGTCCGTGGCATCGACCTTGACGAAATCGCTTCTCCACGCAGTTTATTACACCACCACCAAAGGCAACGCCATCCCTATTGCAAAACGGCGGGGTTGCTACTAGTTCCCTTTCCTAAAGTTAGTTGCACAGAGAAGCTCGTGGCATGCTGCGGTGCCACGACGCATGCCAATGCCACCAGTAGGAGACTTTGACACTACTGCCATACTGTATTAATTTTTTCAATATTCGTCATCCAGAACCACATTATTTACTATAGTCATTATCTGAAACTTGGTCTTCAATGGCTGCCGTGTTCACATATTGGACGTGGTCAAAATAAACACATTGTTTAACAACATTCTTTCCATAGCAACCAATTTCAGTCCTCTAACATGGCGTTCAGCCAAAATCCGTGTTTTGTGATGATACCGAAAAACCGAATGACGGAAAAACATGTGTCTGTCCGTCCATCGTCGGTCCGTCTGTCTGTGAACAAACGCCAGCAGCTAAACCGTTTAGACGATTTTCTCCAAAATTTATAAACCTCAAACAATCTTTCTGATGTAGTGGCCCCTTCAAATTAAAACGATATTTTTATTTTTTGGAAAGAGGTACTTTACATGAAGGCCCTAGGGCGTTTTGAAAATTAAAAAAAAAATGTTTGATTAAATGTTGTTGGATAGTGTAAAGGACGTTTAAGAGAATCGTGCAAGGCTCATTTTCGTTGAGAACCCTGATTTTGGAAAGTTGCAGTTTTTTTTCGGCGACTTCCTACAACTAAAATATTAAAGAAAGAGATTTTTCCCTTAATGAAATCTGTTCCTTAAAGATGGATTTTAAAAGAAGGTCATGTACAATTTTTAGAAAATGTGAGTACTTTTCGCGTAATTTTGCGTGAAAATACGGGCGAGAAAGTACGTGCTGTTTTAGCACCACTAGTTTTTTTTCTGTACAATAGATATTGTTTATTCTGTGTTTGATTAAAACAGTGAGACATTGCAGAGGGTCGGCTGAGCGGCGAGCCCTGGAGGTGGAAGCGCGGAAACGTGGCGGGTGCGGGACGTGGCGTGGGCGGGGCGGGGGCGGGAGCGGGAGCTGAGAGCCGAGGCGTAGCGAGGCGGGCGAGCGCGGTGGACAGGCTGCGGCGCAGCGGTGTGGCAGCGCACTCCGTTGAGTGCCCTTCATGCGTGTCCGTCCTGTCAGCTCGCCCGCCCGCGCGCCCGCGCGCCCGCCCGCACGCCCGCACGCTCGCGGCGGCAGAAGCAGCCGGCGGAGTGGAGATGGCCGACGCGCGGGATCACGCAAATCGGAGAGAATGGATGAGGCGGCCGCAGCGGGCAGAAGCTGCGCGGCGCTGGGCGGTGGCGGGGGAAGGGGCTGTCCGCTGACGGCTCAGAGCGAGACGTAATGGCGCGAATATCGGAACCTCGCTCTTCGAGGAATAATGCACTCTGCTCTCGTATCGAGCAACATCGATATTTCCACGGAGAGAAGGCTGAATGAAGGTTTCGGCATTTCAATGCTTCCGTAAGCGGACTCATTTGAGAAAATAATATTTAGCTTCTGTTTTATTAGCGTTATTTGCAAGAATATTAACCAATAATTGAGTAAAAATATATATAAAGATACGAAGACTCTCACCGAAAAATAGTCTTCAATAATTTTTTATTCAGGCGATAAAATGTTTATAAACCACATATGCTTGTTATTTAGAAATACAAACTTGAACACACTTTCTAATATAATTTGGAAGTATTGCAAAAATTGTAATAATGTACACTGAAACGTACTTTTAATATTTAATCTATCGCTTAGTAACTCCCTTATTCATGCTGCTTGAAGATCAGCATTTCCGTTTTCTAACATCCAAAACCCACGATGTAATTGAAAATAGTTCTTACTGCTGCGTTTGTGGCCATCAATCTGTTACTCAACTTTCAATCTCTAGTTATGAATGACATTCAATTGAAATTGTATGCATGGTAACAACGATTCAAACATGTAGGAAATGTTGCTAAGATTCAAATAACCATTTTCTTTAAAATGCTCAAGACATGAACTCAGGGATTTAGTAATATTTATTAATTAAAATTTTAAATTCACAGAATGATTTGCTATTCGTTAAGTAATGCTCTTATTTTAAATTCTAGGGTTGATTAAAACATCCCTTAATTTTTTTAATATTTTTTCCTAATTTGTATACTTCTAATAGATGAATCGAGATAAGACTATCTTATTAACATTGAACTACAAAGAAACTTTTTATTTGCAGTAATCAAATTGTTCGAAGAATTTTGAATTTTGAAATTTATTTGAACAAATACTTTTTCGTAAAAATGCCTTTTAAACCGTTCGTGAAAATGCGATATTTTTTACTTTGCCCACGAAAATTATTAACATTTGGAGAAAATTTAGAGTGGATAATTTAAAACTTCGAGAACGATATTATTTAACAAAATATTGTTCATGTTAAGTCATAGTCGAATAAAAGATTAAATGTTCAAAATAATTAATTTTGATTTTCAATTACATGTTTTATGTGTTTTGAAAACGATTTTACACTTATTTCTTTAAAATATAAGAAATGTTTTAAACCTGGTAGTAACGAAAATTTTAAAAGAAGTAGGCTAATAACAAAACTGAAATCAAATCGATCCTAAAAATGAATTGTGAACTACAGTAAAAGAAGAAAAACTCTTTTAGTGGGGCATTTGTATCATATTAAAAATTATAAATTGATAATGTTGCATTACATGTTATATTGCTACCGGCAATAACAAACTTTTGGGGCATCCTGTACATTTCATCGGCTTAGACGCATCAGTAAGATTTGTCGTGTGGCTGCTTGGACGAGCGGTCGTCCCTCCCGCTGCCGCAAACCTCGTCGCCCCTGCCGCCCTCACGCCGCGAGGAGCGCAGGCGAACGAAGCGGCAATCTTCCTTCCTCCCGCGCCCCGCCCTATCCCCGCCCCCGCCCTCATCACGCGCCCACCTCGCGCCCGATCTACGGCTCTTCCCGCCCCCGCCCTCGCTCCGTCCCCACACCCTCCCCCACTCCGACCCCATCCTCCCCCTACCGTCATCCCGCGCCCGCCCCCGCGCCCGCCACGCGCCCGCCACGCCCCGCTCCCGCCACGCCCCCGCCACGCGCCCGCCACGCGCTTGCCACGCTCTCGCCACGCTCTCGCCACACTCTCGCCACACTCTCGCCACACTCCGCCCAGCGCCCGTCTCGCGCTCGCCCCGCGCCCACCACGCTCCCACCCCTCCCCTTCCCCGCTTCCACCCCGTTCCCGCCCTGCGCCGCACTCGCCAGCGCCCCCGTCACCACCTCCTCCCCGCGCCTGCCACGCGTACTCCCCTCCCCCCGGAGCTCGCTCCGCGAACGCCTCTCGCTCTCCCCGGGCCCGCCACACCCCGCTCCTGCCCCACCCCCGCCCCGCCCCGCCTCGCCCCGAGGCGCCATTTCATTTGCATCGCGCATATAATCCCTCAATCCGCTCGCGAAGTGCGATTCGCCCTCCTTTTCCTCGGCGCGAACTTCCTTCCGAGCCGATCTCCACATAAAAGTGCTATTCCATCACCGAAATTGAATTTAAAAAACCCACAGAAAGAGACTTGAATCGTCAAATTCTCATTCCTTTTATGCGGGAGCTGATTGAAAAAAGAGCAGCTTTCAAACGCTAAGAAGGGAACTGGGTGTGGTCGGGGCGCGTCCGCGGCGAACGAGGGGGGGGGGGGCGGCTAAGGCAGAGAGCACCAGCGTTGGCAGGGGGAGTGGTACAGCTAAGGCCGGGTGAAGCTGTACCACTCTGAGGCAAATGGCAGTGAAAGAGATGGTGCGAATGGAGTCGTGTCGCAATGAAGGAGATGACTTTGTTAACGGAAAGAAACTGTAAAAACCGTTGCTGAGGGATGAGAAGCGAATGGAAATACGAGAAGAACGCAGAGCAACGTAAAGCGAAAATACACAAAAACCTGTGGAAACTTGCAAGAAAGGGAAATTTTGAATTCAACGATGCCCCATTAAGGAGTGAGTTTACAATGACTACAATGCATGTTCATCAATTCCAGAGATTAAACGTCACATGGTAAAAATACTATAATTTCAGAATGAAGAGGTTTGAGGTGAATTTGACAACAAAGGAAGATACAAGTGACAGAATAGTGAGAATTGTGGTGACGGTACTATGGCAAACTTTATATGGGGATTCACCAAAAATTCCGTACAATTTCAAGGTACGATTTTTTTTTCCTCTTTGACAAAAATTGATGCCATAGAACAAATATATCTAAATTATACTAATTATAAATATTAAAAGCTAATAAGATGAGTGAATAATATTGCAGAACGTTTCCCCAAGTGGTTATCTGAGGGTAAGGCCAGATCAATTTCCATTGCCTAACAATTTCGCAGCAGAAATATTTTTAAGCGTTTGTAATCCCTTTATAACCGGATATTCATGTCCAATCTGTAAAAACTAAACTCAAATTATTTTATCTTTGATAAACATAAAATGTCTTATATGAACAAAATATTTTTTTGTTTCTGTGAGAAAAGTTCGATAGTTATTCACTAATTTTTAAACATGTATTTTTATTTGAATCACTTTATTTATTTCGAAATCGTTTTCAGTACCCGGTGGTGAAATCATTAGCCTATGTATCTGTTTCCTAAGGGAGACCAATCCGAGAGGAAGATTGGACATACACGTTGCACCCATTGTCAAATTCCAAGTTTCAATGCTCTGCGACGACTATTATTTGAATTGTTTACGTTTAATAATGACACATCAGAGGTTCAATCACGTAACTTTATATGCGTACAAGTTACTGTTGTACAACATAATTTAAACATTTAGGCTATTTATATTCAATTTTGACAACTGGTAAAATGTATCTGAATCACTCTATGCAATAATAATAAACGTATTTGTGTTTCAAAAGTATAATAAATGAAGGGAAGACAAGTGGCGCAAAAAATTGAACAACGAAATGGTTGGCCCAAGAAGGGAGAGCACGTTTGAAAAGAGGTGAAAGGAAACAATAGCTTTAATTAGCCAATAAATAGCCAATTAACCAATAATTAGCCAATAATTTGGATAAGGTTAGAACGGCGAGAGGCAATTTCAGAAGGAACGTGGCGCCGTCGAAACAAAATGTTATCAGCAAAAACCGCCAACAGAGCGCTCAAGCGAGACCCAGAGATTATTGAAGGAAAATCAACTACAGAGACGTTAAGGAGAAAGTTAAGCAGGGATAACAAATAGATGGTGACATTTGAAAAGTTTAGCCAATAATTTTGTAAGGGGCGACATAAAGGAGAAATCTGACCTTTTGACATTTTTGAAATTTTAACATTTTCTTAATATTTATATTAAAACGTGCCTGTCTGCTGGTCTTTCTTGGATATGCGGGGGCGGGCGGGTGTGGAGACTCGCAACAAGATGCAAAATTCTACGAAAAAAATAATGTGAAGATTATGACATTTACTTCAAATAATTTGTATATTACTAACTATTCAAAATAAGTAAATTTTCTCTATTTAATTAATACATTTCCATCAACCGCCTCCTAAAATTTTACAGATCCAGGGTGAATCATTTCTAAGGTAATGGGTTAAACGTTCAGCCAAATTTACTTCGAAGAGATAGGGTTTTGTCTCCCTTAAAAGAAAGATAAAATATATCGAGATTCAAATGAACTTTTTCGAATGCTTGGGGAATGGTTAAGAATCAGTAAAACGCAATTAAAGTAAATCGGACAGAGTTGGTGAAAAATGTAATCAAAGTATCGGTAGCAAGATTGAGACAAACGAATACGATTGTACGCCAGACATGCCCAGAGCCAGTATTAACATAGGTTCGAGAGGAGTATGAAAGTGTCATGTGTAGATAATAGGAATGATGGAAACATTTGAGAAGGAAATGGATGATAAGGAAAATAAACAGGGAGAAGCAAAAACAAACAAGATGGAACAACAAACGAAAATAGCGAATTGAAGATCCGGAGGGCGGGGGCAATCGATGGGGCGGTGGAAGGGGCGGCGGAAAGGGATAGTGAGGGGAGTCGAATAAAAGAAAGTCGAGGGGCGGGCGGCGCAGGGGGGGGGCGTGGCAGATGGGGCGGCGCACGCGCGCAGAGGGCGGGGGCGGGACGGGGCGGGGGAGGACGCGCAGGGGAGGCGCATTGTTAGCATGCCACGGGCGGCCGACTGATCAGTCAATCTATCAATCGGAGAAAAAAGCTATTTCATGTCATAGCGACACAATGACTGAAGTTTGCCAGGCGCCGCACGACAATTGAATGGTATACAAAAACCATAAGCATGTACTGGCGGCAGGTGATTATATTGTAAATCTCATTCCGCAGGCACAATAGCCGGTACTGTGTAGTATTTTTTACCAAGGAAAATGCACCTATTCAAATCGTTGTCGACGCAACAAAATATTGATGTTGTAAATACCGACAATAAAAGTTGATGGCGGGCCGCGTCTTGTGAGCGGCAGCTGTGAGTAGCGTTGTATCGTCGCTGTCCAGCGTTAGCCGATGGGGCGTGCGCGATGGGCGGCTTGCAAAAAGCGCAACTCCCGACTTTGCTGCTCGCGCGAGCTTCGTATTATTTCACCGTGTCATTACATTACATCTTGAAAAGAGAAAGCAAGTCAAAAGTACTTCACAGACATACTAAAGTAAGGCCATTAACTAACAACATGAATAATCAAATGCCTGTAATACGGTAAAAAGCTCCTTGATCCCATATTTTTCCTTTTATCTTAAAATGTGGGATTCAAACATTCGCCCGAGAAACAAAAATGGGTTTATTCAGTGCCTCAGCAGTGGAAATTAAAAATACTCGAAGCGAGTTGGAAAAAAGAATGTGAGTAAAACTCGAAAATATAAATTACAAAATCTTCGATAATTTTGAAAACGTTGCCTGCGAGTAACTCCCAGGGAGTTCGGAACAAAGGAAAATAAAGGAAATGCCTGGCGACTTGTAGGAACTGAAAGTAACACAGTGGTTACTAATGTTCTTTGAGGATGGGCATAACCTCTTGAAGCTTTTAAAGCTGCATTGATTCATTTTTATGGAAATTAAATCTTTTTTGTGTTTCCTACAAAAATTGACATGGAAAGTGAAAAACTAATGATTATTAATAATGAAGAGAATTGTTTTGTTTCTAATGCTTTCTAACAGTAACAAATAATGGAAAGTGGAATAAGCATTTTTTGGCAAATCAAATTATCTAATAAAGAACTTTAAACCGTAAAAAAAAATTGCAAGGGAAAAATATTTCGAAACTCACAAGGTGACTATTGCGTATATTTAATATCCTGCATTTTCACAATATTGAAATTTTCATACACATAAAATATATCGAAGAGAAAAATGAATATTTTTAGTCGATTTGATTAAAGTAATTTTCACCTGCGAGCACTAACTATCCTAGAAAGGATTCTTCTGGAGATCATGAAGAACTCATTTATTAAAAAATGGTTCAATTTTTTCATCTTTCCGTTAATTTTTAAATCTCTGCGTCTTATTCCATTTTCGTTCATCATCATAAATGACTCGACAACTATTTCCTATCCTAGTTGTTTAAGAAGTCGATATTGATGGTGACCTATTGATAGGGATAATTCATGAGAGCAGGCGTACGTGTGTTTCTAATAGTTAAGATTTTCATGCGTGTTCGGCCTCCTAAACCGCCTTTTGGGCCAATGTGTAGCGCTTCCAGCGGAAAACGTCCGTACGACTTGGACGGGAAACAAAACAAGAAGGTGCGGGGGAGGGGCGGGCAGCGTCTCGGCTTCTTTGATAATCACCCGCCGGGGCGCAAGCCGGGCGTGTTTTCATTAGGGCGGGACATAATGGCGCCTGTGATGTCGGGCGGCGCGACGGCAAGCGTCGTGCGTTTGATCTGGCGCGGCGGCAGTCAACTGGAAGGCGAGCCCCGCGGGCCGGGGTGCGCCCCGCCCCTGCCTCGCCCCTGTCCCGCCCCTTCCCCGCCCTCGCCCCTGCTCCGCTACTGTCCCCGCCCCGCCCTCGCCTCGCCCGGCCGCGCCCCGCCCCCGCTCCGATGCGCCTCTTTGCGAGTGGCGCTCCAGAAGAGCTAGGAGCGCTTCCTAAAAATCTACGGTTGAAATATCAGCGGTCTTGGCTCTAAAATCAATCCCTCTCCTACTCTTGGAACAACAAAAAACCTTTTTGGAGTGGCAACAAAATTTTGAGGGCAAAGTTTTGAGTTGTTGTAAACGAAATATAACGATTTCCGATAAGGGTTTTTAATTAATCGCGAGTGTGATAGCGATTTGATGGATGATGAGGTAACACCTTCGACCAAATTACTGATCTAAGAAGATTATTTTCAATGTTACAAATATCCCAAAGCAATGTGCATTTATTCTTATTTGATGGAGAATAAAAGAAAACTTAATACATTAAAGTTTTTACTTTTTGACAAATCGGGAGTTTGAACTAAAATGAGACCTGTGACATTTTTAAATGCTAATGTTCGAGGACAAACTAATAAAATAAATTTGGAGCTATTTTTAAGAAAATTTTGAAAATGTAATTGAAGCTTCGTGTAAAGTACCTCCCAAAATCAAAATATCCGTTTCAAACTCGTAGGGCCTTGAGTTTCTTTAAATCGACAGAGTTGACTACAAACAGACGGATATGTGGATAGAGAGATAGACGAACAAACAGACGTTTTGCTGTCAATCCAGTTTTCGGTATTAAGACCCACAAAACATATATTCTGACTAAATGAGATTGTAGTGTGCAGTGCGTGTTGTGAATAGCAGACTGTATGTCATTTAAGGCGAGACAATTTATATTGCAGCTTACATCCTCTGGTTGCTACTTATGGTGGAGGATCACTGGTGATAGATTGATTAATGATGAGCGAGTCATCAGACCCGCTTTCCTGAAAATGTGTTTTCAGAACAGCCGTTATGAGAATCGCAATTCGTTGGCAACGTGATTTCGTAGTTGAATAAATACAAAATGAAAGCTTGTACAATTAACTTAGGCATATGCGATGAACATATAATTCACTAAGTAACACAATATAAGAGGGGAGCGAGAACCAAAAAATTAAAGAAACGAATCCTTGAAAGTATCAAACCACTTACACCTGAGCAACTGTTAGAGAGGGTGTTAATGGAAATAATAGATAATCACACCCAACAGCTAGCTGTTTATTCCAAGAGACTCCGAAGGTACAAGATAACTGCTATTCGAAAAAGGCAAAACGCAGATTTCCTGAACCAAAAGTTATTCTACAGGAAACTACAGATTGACGCTCAACATAAATAAAATAAAGTAGATAACATAAATACTCTTCCAACTGAACAACAAATCACCAATTTTGTTCCAGTATCTGGGAACAGACTGTTCAACATGACCCAAACAGCTTAGTGCTAGCTGCTGAGAGAAAAGAATGGAAAATATTGGCAGAACGTACATTTTAATGAAGATGATGTAAGACAAGTAATAAAGAAAACTTCTAACTAGAAAGCACCTGGACTCTATCACATTCAAAATTTCTGGTTTAAACACTTCACCTGTATATACGCGAACCTTGCAGATTGTTACAATGGCATCATTATGTCCCCTAAGAATACGCGTACATTTTGTACTAGAGGTAAAACAATCTTAATACCAAAATCTCAGCATACACAAAACCCGGGTAAGTATCGCCCAATAACATGTCTACCCACAACGTATAAATACCTAACAGCCATTATCACACATCTTGAACAGAACAGGATGGAACAACAGAACACACACAGGATCTACACACATCTTGAAGAGAACAATATAATGACGGAAGAACAGAAAGGATGCAATAGGCTGTCAAAAGCATGTAAAGAACAACTGATAATAGGTATGGTTATAGAATCACAAGCAGTGACAAAGAAAAGAAATATCAGCATGTCATATATTGATTACAAAAAAGCATTTGACTTCGTCCCTCAAACATATTTAATGAATATTCTTGATATATATAAAGTGGACATAAAACTAATGAATTTTCTAAAACATATGATGCAGGAATGGAATGCTGTTCTACACCTTTTTTTCAATCGTTGCACACTAACCTCATGAACCATGCAGATCAAGAGGCATATTCCAAGGGGACTCACTAAGCGCTTTATGGCACTGAACTCACTCAGTGAATCATTTAATAATTCAGCATATGCGTTCAAACTAACTACGCCATCAAAAGAGAACTATGTGATCAATCACCCTTTGTGTATAGACGATTTGAAAACTTATGTAAAGTCAAAAAATCAGCTACAGAAACTTCTTGACATGACCACCCGGTTCAGTAGCGAAATACGTATGGAATTTTGTGACAAATGCAAATCAGTCCACCTTGTAAAAGGAAAAATCATTAAATCTGGGGGATTCGATGTGACTCCGGAAAACACGATAAAAGATCTTGATACTTCTGATCAATATAAATATCTTGAAATTGAACTACTGAAAGGGATTGTTCACAAACACACAAAAAAGAATCTAAAACAGAGCTTTTTAGCAAAGAATCAGAAGCATACTTAAAACCCAACTTTACAGCAGAAATAAAATAAGAGGCATTAATACATATGCAATTCCAGTTCGCACACATTCATTTGGAATTATTAAATGGTCATGAACAGATCTGAAAGACATTTCAAAACTTATCAGACTTATTAAATAATGTCAAGTAAAGTTTCTCGGAAACACAACCGTTTTCTGTGAAAAGTAGCTCACAATTTCGCATTTTCAGAACGCTCAAACGCCATTTTCTCATATATGGCTGCAAATTCTTTCTTCAAACTTTTGTAACGGATAGTGCTAATTACTCTCTTTAGTATGCGTAAAGTTTATTTTGAGTTATTTTTTTTGTTTTTTCAAAAGTTACGTAATTGTAATTTTTTAAAGATCTCTCACATCATTAATATGCACATTACCACCAATTTGTAAAAAATTATTACATTTGTGAGTGTAAGTGCTTCAAACAACTTCAAATAAAGTATTTTGAAAACTCAAACATTTTCTGCAAAAATCCGCTTATAATTTCGCATTTTTAGTAGCGGTAAAACGCCATTTTCTTTAAAACGGCACATAATTTTTAAAAGAAAATTGCCATTTATGACTAGGTTTTTGTGTTCTTTAATATTCTAAAATTAATGTTTCCGTTCTACCAATAGAAAACCGAAAAATTAAGAAAATGACAATGGATATTAAGAATTAGTTTATAATGTCCTTTTCTGCACGAATAAGAAGATATTATCGAACGAACGACGTTTGGAGTGTGTTCGGTAATATCTTCTTATGAGTGCAAAAAAGTAACATTATAAACGAGTTGCATACATTATTTTTTATTATAACAGTATTATGATTTAAGGAAGCGAAATTAATTTGGATGTTAAGTTGTAATTCGTAGTTTTATTTATGAATTCATGTTATGACGTCATGAATGCTACCAAAGCAACTAATATGTTTACAAATGGCAATTAGTTTGAAAGTCACGATTCAAAATAGTTACGTAATTCTGATCTTGTAGAGCTCCGAGTATGTAATTAAAGAAGTCAAGAACTTTCAATAATTTGTGCAAGGGTTTCCGGAATCAGAGAATATTGTGAGTACTGTGAGTTTCTCGTATATTTCGTCCAATAATTAATTATAGTTATTTAGTTTGTTTCTTTCGTGCATTTTCTGGAATTACATGTAGGCTGTTGGATGTAAGTTTTTTTTATAACAGTCATTAATAATTTTAAATTTCATTATAAATATTTCAACAGCTGGGTTTCATTGTAATATTATCAATTTTATTTCTTCAAGTAATTTTAATAAGAAAGATGACATTACAGGTGGAAAATTTTCTCACACGGTTAAAATGAGCAATTCCAGCCATTTGTAAACACTATTGAATTTGTGAGTATAAGTGCTTTGAATGACTTCAAATGAAGCTTTTCGAAAACTCAAAACGTTTCTGTAAAAAAGAGCTTTAAATTTCGCATTAACAGTAGTGCTTAAAACGCCATTTTCTTGAAACGGCTCCAAATTTTTCAACGAAAATTGTCATTTAGGGCAAGATTTAATTGTTTTTTTATATTATTAAAATAATAGTTTTGTTCTACTACTGGAAAACCGAAAACTTAAGAAAATGTCAAAAAAAAATGTAGTTTGGGCGGCGATAGATGGCAGCTGTCAAGAGTATTGGCCGAGACCAAACGCAACAGAAAACTAATACGGGAAAAGTCTGTGCCATTCTGTAGCACCACTAGTTTCGCGCAGCATTACATAAGTTTCCCTACACTACGTATATCACTCCGTGTATACGTACGTATACGGGAAAGTAAAAAGGTCACTATTCAACCTCCTAGAAATTTCAAATACTGGAGAAGTGTTAAAATCGACTGTGAGATATTTTCCGTAGTTCCAGTTGTTTATTGAGTATAATCATGCAGCAATATTACAATTAAAACATTTTTACAGATGACTAAAATAGATGAAAAACATCTCCTAATATATATTCGAGAGACCAATGGGGAATGGGCGTTTCATCGCCCTCACTTTCCCCTGACACCGCCTCGCTGTGCGCAGCAGACTCCCGCGCCTCGCCCCGCCCCGCCCCTTTTGGGTCCCATCGCCCCCGCCCCGCCCCGCCCCGCCCCGTCCCGCCCACGCCGCCCCATCCCCCGCTACGTCATTTTCCGCCTCGCCTCCAGATCGGACTGCGAAATTCTCCCAATAAGAAGAACCGTTTGGCGGAGGCCGCCGCCATTGTTCGCGCGGAGGGCGCATAAAAGAACCGGAACGCAGCGAAGAGAACAAACCTATCGTCGGACAAAAGCGGGGACTGGAAGCAGAAGTTGACTGCGGCGAGGACTCGTGGTATCGGGGAGAATCGACTTCCCGGTTTCGAGAGCGCGATCGATGTGCACGCTGGTGCGTCCGCTCTGCCAGGCAGCGCTAGACCTCTGGTTGGGCGAGGAGAATGTCCACTGAGGACATGTGTCCTTGACAGATAAATACGGCCGCACAAGGGTCATACACTGTTAAAAATTGTGTTTACGATTATGTTTTGAGTCAAAAAGTATAGGGTTCTTCGAAGTATTTGGCTACAGTGGCTCGATTTCTACTTCTACTTCATTCACCGATCTGAAAAAATAAATGTTGAAAGAGTGTTGAAATAAATTTTGGAAAATAGTATACACAATGTTGCTTCTCGCTGAATAAAATTTGGCGCAGACCCCACGAGGCCAGGGACCCAAGTTGTCAACAAGGCATTGTGCAAGCCAGTGCTGGCTCCATAATAGTGAGGGCTGCTTTTACACGGAGTGGTCTGGGTTCTCTGCTCCAACTGAACCGATCATTAATTGGAAATAGTTATGTTCCGCCGCTTGGAGACCATTTTCAGCCATTGGTGGGTGGTCTTCATTTCCCCAAACAAAGATCGATGTTTTATGAATGACATTGCGCCAGGTCACCGGACCACAATTGTTCTCAATTGGTTTGAAGAACCTTCTGGACAATTCGAGCGAATGATTTGACCCCCCAGATCCCCGATACGAATTTTTCCAACATATATGAAACATAATAGTAGTAGTAGTAGTAGTAGTAGTAGTAGTAGTAGTAGTAGTAGTAGTAGTAGTAGTAGTAGTAATAGTAGCAATAGTAGCAATAGTAGTAATACATATTAATGGTAGTGGTAGTATTAATAGTAGTAATAGTAGTAGTTCCTCAGGTAGCTAGCGACCTCTGGTAATCCATTTATGGATATACTCAGCAGTTAAGGCTCTCACCAATTTACACATTTGTCTTTATATTTTCCCTGTTGTTACTGTTACCATATTCCTCCACTTTGCTCGATCCTCAGTCACTGGGATGATTGAATTCCAATCTAGTCCTATTATTGTCTTACTTTCATGTGACCATCTTGTTTTCCTCCTGCCTCTGCCTCTGCATCTGCATCCGGAAATAGACCATAGCATTAGACCCATCTCTAAGAAACCATAGCATTGACCCATCTCAGATGTCCGAAATATGGCAGTTTAGGACTGGTACTAACGAAGAGCTCGGTTGGATTCCATTTAGAATAGATGTGTTTATCAGCCTAGCAGTCCATTGAAATCTAAGCATTTTTCGCCACGTCCACATTTCAAACGCATCTAGTTTCCTTTTGTCTACTTTCTTAAGTGTCCAACATTTACAACCATAAAGCACAGCAGGAAACAGTATGGTTTGTGCCACCATGTGTTGCCCTAAATGAACTTTGCATTGTCTCGAAATGTCTGAACTTTTCATGATTTTCATTAGTTTGTATATATATCTACCTTGCCAAGTCTAATCCTTCTCTTTAATTCCTGCCATGTGTGCCATCCTTTGTTAAACACGATGCCAGGAAGTTGTACTCATTAACCGACTTAATAATGTGTCCATCAATTGAAATATTTGTTTCACCTCCTATGCTCATAATTGATATCTTGCTTAGATTTAAGTAGAGTCCAAACTCTTCGCTCACTTCATTTATTTTGTTTGTTAGAAATCTCAGATGTTCTTCCATTTCTGCTAGGAGAGTTGTGTCATCAGCATATCTAAGATTGTTGATTTTCCGTCCCCTTATTTGCACTCCAATTTGCACCTGTTCCAGACCTGCTTGTTTCATTGTGTTTTCTGTATATATGTTGAACAGATTAGGGGATAATATGTATCCTTACCGCACACCTTTTCTGATATTGATGCAGTCTGTATCACCTAGAACAGTTCTTACTTTTGCTAGCTGGTTTGTGTAAATGTTTCTTATTAGCGATATCAGGTGTTCAGGATCATCCATGATCCTCATCGCTTCCTGAATTTTGGCGTGGTTCACACAATCGAACGCTTTGGAGGAGCCAATGAAGCATATATACAGTTCCTTTTGAAATTCTTTCGCAGCTTCTATTATCCACGTAAAGTTGGCTATCTGATCTCTCGTACCTCTATTCTTTCTGAAACGTGCTTGTTCCGGCGATAGGCGATAGAATTATGAATTTTCCAGTCTTTTTTGTATTACTTTAAGTAAAATTTTGCTTGCATAAAGTCTCAAAGCTATGGTTCACACACACACACACACATATATATATATATATATATATATATATATATATATATATATATATAAAATATACATACACATATGTACACATTCAGGAATTTGTCAGTATGAATATATATATATATATATATATATATATATATGTGTGTGTGTGTGTGTGTGTGTGTGTGTGTGTGTGTGTATGTGTATACATATTTACACATATATACACTGTGCTCACATTCAGGAATTCAGTTAATTTCGTTTCCTTAGGTTTCGTGCCTTTTGACCCACTAACATGGTGTGGTGTGCCGAAGTAGAAAGGAGGGATTCCCGAAGTGCCGCAGGCTGCAATGGGTATCGGCGCAGGAAAATATTTAATGGAGCTCTCGCCAAATGCAGGTTTGAATATTTCACCGGGGAAGCTTTGCGAAGTCGATAGACGCGCCGTGATGCTTCGTCAGTTGCGCCACACAGGTCTTCTGCTAAAGTATTGAAAAGTTTGTATAGCTACTTGGAAGTGCTTTGCACTTGAAGTGCTGCCTGGAAGTTTGATGAGCGTAGGACGCTCTAAGTTTATTTTGCCGAAGGCAGATAATAAGTTGAACCTCTTGAGAGAAATTATCGCGTTTAAGTTGTGATGGTAATTGATACGCAATTTATATAAAATGCAGTGGATGCAATTTTCCACGAGAAACTTTAACACAACTTAATTTTTAAAACAATATACGACTTTCTCATTTAATGAGCAAGAGAAAATAATAATAATAATAATAATAATAGTAATAATAATAGTAATAATATGAGGAGACTTAACGGAGGAGACTTAACCAAGGACGCTCGAGATACTTAAAGAATGTGCTGAAAAAGTAGAGTTACAAATTACATTTGAGAAAACTGAATGCAAATGTTCAAAGACAGAAATCTCAAGTCTGAAGACTAACTACGGTAAAATCAAAGGGCACCACACTTTAAGTACCTCGGAGAATTCATCGAACCTGCAGGGCTTGAAAAAATCTCACAGCAAAATCGCCTCCAAAAAGTGAAGAAAGCATTAGAACTAGTTCAAAACATCTACACTGTCAGAAATTGCATTAAATTTAATGTAGTTTAATGCACTTTTTACATTAAATTTAATGTATCGTATACATTAAAAAGATATTAACTACATGTACATTAAATATAATGTGTAAATTAAAATCAATGTAGATTTAATTTACAGCAGTACATTAAATTTACTGTAACGTGTACGTTAAAGCGATTTTAATGTGTTCGTGCATTAAATTTAATGTTAAAATTAAAACCAATGTAGATTTAATGTAGAACTACATTAAATGTTATGTACCTTGTAAATTAAACCGATATTAATGTGTTGTACATTAAATTTAATGTTTAAATTAAAATCATTGTAGGTTTTAGAAATATTTTCTTCCGCTATTTGAACTTACGTATAACAAAAAATATAAATGTTTAAAATTCGTATTTACATTCAAATAGTACAAATCTTTATAATAAAATTGTAGCGATGTACATAGTACGCTAACTCTTTAGTTAACAATTTTTTTCAAATTCTCCGGAAATATTCAAATTTTTTCAAAGAATTGTCACTGTAACAATGTTAAAATTTAGTACTCTTTACAGCTACGAAACATATTTCCGAGCGTAAACGCGTCCAAAACAGGTGAAGAAGTAGTGACAATTACAAATAATATTCATAATTTTGTTGAGTTAATACATATTTAATATATATTGCGTCTAAAGAAATATGTTCCATAGACGTAAAGAATATATTATACATATCATAGCGGGCAAAACATCAGGCCTAAGAACCCGCTAAAGCTATTGGATGTCGCAATAGCTCAGTGGTTAGAGCACCTGCGCGTGAACCAGAAGTCCCGACTAGTCGTTGAACAAATTTAAATATTAAAATACATTTGTTACTGACTACCAAGATCAGAACTTAGTATTCTTAACATCTGCGGGACATATTTCCGAGCGTAAACGCGTCCAAAACGTGACAATTTCATAAATTCCAACGAGCAATTCATCAGGCCTAAGAACATGTTCAAAGAATTGATTGTCTCGATAGGATAGTGGTTAGAGTAAGTGGGCGTAAACCAGGAGAGACGGGTTTGAACGGTCGGGGTGACAATTATTTGAAAATATTTTAAATATTGAAGTTAGTACATGTACAGTAAATTTCATGCACACATACAGAAATTTCAATGTAAAAGTAAATTAAATTTAATTTACACGTACAGTAAATTTAATGTACACGCATACAGTAAATTTAATTGTACACGTACATTACATTTAATGCACAAGTACTTTAAAGTTACTGTACGTGTACATTAAATTTCATTTACGTACATGATACTTACTTTAATGTACTTTTACATTAAAAGTAATGCGGAAATTTCTGACAGTGTACAACAAAAAATCCATGTCAAGAGAAACCAAAATTCGACACTACAACACAGTCATAAAACCAACAATCCTGTCTGCAAGCGAAACATTGGCTCTTAACAAAAAACACGAACTTGAAGAAATCAAAAATGAAGAGAGAAAAATAATTAGGAAAATTCTAGGAGCAAGACATACAGAAGATGGATACAGGCTACAATCAGTCAAAACAATAGAAAAGTTTTCAAACATAGAAATTGACATTAGAAAAAGGAGAATAAAATTCTTTGGCCGCATTAATAGATAACCAGAAAACCGATTTACAAAAAAGATATTAGATTATGTTACCTCACTTAAGAACATAACACCTTGGCTGAACGAAATTCGGAAAGACCTGAGAAAAGCTACTATAAGATCAGATGACACAGTAGAAAGAGACACCTTCAGACACAAAGTTAACAAGTGGGAAGTTGCACCAGAGCAACCGAAACAAAAACAATACAGACCAAAGTGGTCTGCTAAGCAAGCTTTCTCAGAGAGTATGAAAGCCTATTGGAAAAATAAGAAGCACAGAAAGAAAACTTAACTGAGTCTCTTGCTTAGCGTCATCCATCCACGGGGAGAATTCGCCTATAATAATAATAATAATAATAATAATAATAATAATAATAATAATAATAAATAATGTTAATAATAATGTTATATTATTACAAATAATAAATAATTTATGGACTGCGTGGCATTAGGAATAGTATAGATATTCTCAAAAATGAATGTGTAATGAACAAGCAGAGTTTGTTTTAAGAAAAGTGCAAAAAATATTTTTAGACATTTTTTTCCTTTTCAACGTACTATAGAGAAAGTTACGTAATCCTGCGGAAAATTGATATCGAGATTTTAAAGGAAATACATGTTTTGAGGTCCCCTGATACGGAAAAATTTTTTTAAACTTTCTCTCGTACTGCTTATGTAGTATAGAGAAAGTATTGTAATGCTGCGAGAGAAACATACGATTTTGACGATGGCATTGGCCCGATTTTCAATGTTAAATCTAAATTTTCGAAAACTTCAAAAGTTTGAATTTTCGGCGTCTTCCTACATCTCAGAGTTGAAGATAGAGATGTTTCCTTCAAATGAACGTTTTTCTCTGTAATTATCTTTCATTAAGCTCATGCGCATTTTTTTTATTTCAGAAGTCTCCGTGCAATCTTTGCAATTTAAAAAATAATAAAATCAAGATTTTCTGAAAAATGGCTCGAAATTATTTTTTTTTTGAAATCTTGGTAGGAATAGTTCGAATGTTCTGTATAAGATGGCATAAATGCCATTTTGCTCTATTTTTTTCACAATTTACAAAAATGTATTGTTTGACTAGCCCCTCACGTCTTTAATATTTATATTAGCGGCATTTACATGATTGCATTTGCGAGTACACGTGCTTTAAATGATGTCTTATAATTTTTCTCAAAAACACAAAACCTTTCTGCGACATTCCTCGCCACATGCGGTCGGGCATTGTCCTGCTAAATTATGGCATGTGGAAGTGCTTGTAGAACGGGCTGTATCTCGGGTTCTAAAACCTTCCTGAGGTAACGGTTGCTATTCGGATTACCCTTAATAGTATGTGACGCGATCGCACATTGTAGCCAATGGCGGCCCAACCCGTCACACTTTGTGTTTGTCCGCTAAGACGCGGAACAATGCAGGCTGGCATTTTGCGATCAACATGGAAGCGTCGAACACGTACGCGGCCATAGGTGCACCACAAATTGAAGCGGGACTCGTCCGAAAACTACATTTTGCCACTCAACACGCCAGTGAACACGTTCACGTGCACATTGCTGTCTGAGGCGTTGGTGATTTCTGGTCGACAGAATCCGACGCAGTGGTGTGCATGCCACCAGTCCAGTCTTCAGGCGACGGCGTCGAACCGTCGACAAAGACATGACCACACCCGTTGCAGTGCTCCAAAGTCGAGCCATCGCTGTGGACGACGCCGTTCTGTCGGTTACGGCCATGCGGACAAGACGGCGGTCATGTCGCGATGTGGTCACATTGTGTGGTCCAGTAGTTGCCCGTCGCTATGTACTCCCTCCTCTATCCATTGGTTCCACACACGCATTTCTGTACCAGCTGCGCACCCCAGCCGTAATGTCACATTAAGACAAAACCGCTTTCTGGTGACCGATCATTGTGCCCGACCATTGTTCGAACTCGCTCAGATGCTGATATTGCTCCCTTGGGCGTGGACGAGGCATACAGGCACTTGCTTGACGTTTCCACGATATTTGACGTGTCTACACCGACTACATGTAGCCTAACACTGACCTGACCTGTCACACACAGGAATGCGCTGCTAGGCCGAAGTCTCCCATCTCCCATTTCCACGCAATTTTAATCACTTCTTATGGATTCGCTGTTCTATACATCCAACGATTTTTAAACGATTCCGATCATTCCTTCTGGTTGTTGCAATTTTCAGAAACACCAGCATGTATAAATATGTAAATGAATTATCTAAAAAATTGTGGTATTTATTTTTTCAATATAAATCATTATTAACAGATGAAACCCTGGATAAATTGATAATCCCACCATCTCAAAAGCAGTATAAACACAGAAGTCATATCACAGATAATTTTTAATATTGTATTTTTCATTTTCTCTTGACGCACTTTAACATCTCTCACGCTCGAACTTGTTAATGATAACTCTTATATAGCTTAATCGTTCACCGAGTTAATATTCGTTTACAGATGAAAATCTTGTTTAATTCTAACCAAAAACGAGACATATTATTGTACTGCGAACTCTTCAATCGCGCAAGGAGTGCATATTGTGGATTTAGTGCGGCATAATACGCGGCCTGGACTATAACTAGGTCGGATTAGACCGCTGTCCGGAGGAGGATTCTAGCGGCCGGTTGATCGATATTTTTCCGTGTTGTCTCCGGGCGAATGTTAGTGCAATACCCTAAGAAACGAGCCAAGGACTTCGCGCGATATTTCCTGCCTCATCCTTGTCATATCCTCATCCATTACAGTAATCCCTCAACATTCGGGGGAGTTACGTTCCCAAAGAGCATCGCGAATGTCCAATCCGCAAATGGTGAGTCGATCTTGTGTTGAAAAAAGGTGGGTTAGATTCTTGGACATCCAAAAGCTGTTTAAAAAAGAAAGAAAAAAATTCTGTCAATTGCAGTAGAACTGAGTAAACGCTACTACAAACAGAATTCACAATTAAGGTCCCAAAGATAACAAATAAAACAATATTTGAAAGTTTTCAAAGTTCAAAGTGATTGGATATATGAGTTTTTTCACCACCCTCCTCGTTCTAATATCCAAAAGTGGAAGAGTTTTTATTTTATTTCTCTTTTAAATTTCGAAGTTATTTACATGTTCGGATCACGTTCGAAGGCCCTTTCCACCGGAGCTTGTTGAAGTTTTATAACGCCATTAACTGTTTTGACATTGAAGTTGCTTCAGGACGAAGTTTCGCTTCCGTTGGTTTACCAATACGTTCGATGAGGTTTTCTTCGCTGATGATCTCCTGAAGCTCCATTTCACCGAGGACATTATAATGAGAGTTGCACAGATCCTGAATGGCTTTTCTGTTCGTGTGGCCAAAACCCTTACCTCCAATTTGACCCAACATAATTTTACAATTCTGTTATTCTGTTAATGTGAATTGACATCCAAACTTTAACACTTTTGCAGAACGTGATACTTTGAGCTCGGGTGTCTGCCGAGTTCGTCTCCGAGATGACGCTGATAAAGAAATATGTCCGGGAATATGACGCGGATAAAGGAAGTGAAATGTGCTCGATTTCAAAAAAATGTAGTACGACCAAAAGACGCACTCGCGAATGTTAAAACCGGTAGCATTTCTCTAATCGCGAATGTTCGGAACTCGCGAATAGCGAATTCGCGGATGGCGAGGGATGACTGTTCTTACATACTCTTACAATCACATGCACTACACTACCACACATGTCGGGAGACCAGTCTGGAGCTTAGAGTTTGTCCCAGCTGAGGCAGTGCTCTCCTGGTGGAAGATTCCCAAACTATGCAAGTCGACGTGTAGATCGGTGCCGGGTCTCACCATCGAGCGGATGTGCTACCTTCCGCGACTCCTGCCTCCTGGACCACTACCTTCCGCTATAAAACACACACTTCACCTAGGGGACTAATAACTTTAGCAGTTGACGCGTCCGGAAACACTAATCTATCAATACATCAATTTTAAAAACGAACTCAATTTTTTCAATTAAAATGTTCATATGGGACCATATTTTACCCTCCCATAATATTCTTAAAATCATATTTCAGTTCTACAGCTAGGTACCCTAAAAATTGAAGAAATGTGAAAAAATGTTTTGGGCGCCAATAGAGGCCAACTGGGAAGAGAGAGGAGCAAAACCGAATAGATATACCTGACAGAAGAGATTGAAGAGATGAAGAAACAAACTAGTATGAGAAAGTCTGTCATTCTGTAGTACCACTGGGGGCTCAAACAGGTATTGTTGTAAGACTATCATCTGGGGCCCTCTCTGAGGCACGACCCCTAGACAGCTGTCTAGTTACCGAGACATACGTTCCCCCTTGCCTGTATGTGTGTGTATGCATGTGTGTGTTTGTGTGTGTGTGTGTGTGTGTGTGTGTGTGTGTGAGAGAGAGTGTGAGTGAAGAGGAGGGCAGTAGGACGAGGAAGGAAACTTCTCGCGCGGCCCGTAGCCCGTTTGTCAGGGAACTGCTCCGGCATTCGTCTGATATGGAACATAGATACCAAGGAAAACTACCTTTCATGGCAGCCTAGCGCTGGAATTCTCCTCCAGACATAAACCATATAATTTGTATAGTTTTGTATGTTTGTTGCTGTAGTACCTAACAGTACTACACTATATGCCGAGAACATTGTCAGAGTCGTGACTCAAAACTTAGGACCACCGGATCAGGTCACTGCATAGACATTGGCAATGCTGGCTGTGAGCTACTCCAGCTCTTGCATATTCTAACCTTAGAACTTTGTGTAAGTTACACAATTTCTAACTTACGTCTCACCCATACGTTACTCAGAGTCGCTTCGCAACTGTGTCCACAATTACAAATATTCTCGTGAAATTCTACTCGTGAAAGTTCACTCTTGAAATTAAAACCAATAGTTACATATACTATGCGTACAAAATGCTACTAAGGCCTAAAATATGAGTTTCATTTTCAGCTTTGAAGGCTAATAGTTTTTTTAACTTAAGGCCTTAAATTCTGAAAAATATAATTGGGTAAAGTGGTAATGTGAATAGTAAAATTCTTGTTAAAAGGGAAATCAAATAAGGGTTATTTAATTTTTGAATTGATTGGTGATTTCATTTTAGTTGATTTACGTTAATAAGGAATGATGACATTATTAATCGTAAATAATAAAATAGGGTAACCAATGTGAATAAGATTATAATTAATACTAAAAATTCTATATTGTTATGACATGAATTTTGAATAATTATTCATTTGGGTAATTGGTGGTTGAATGGGATTTGAACTATCTATAATAATAACCTATGGAAGATTTTGCTTGGAAAATAATTATTTGGTGAGATTTTTAGGATCTATATGATTTATGCCTTATATTTCAACTTATGTAATTATACATACAAACTGCTCCAATCAGGGCGGTGTATCTCAAAATGTTTATCGTATATTCTATCCAATTTTTCTTACCGCTTCTCCCTACTGGCCAATCATTAAGTGTGCCTTGTCTCTCTTGCAAGGTGGTATGCATCGATCGCTATGTCGATGTCCAATAAACCGCGTATGTACTATAATATAACCTCTTTGATTATAACAAAGCTTTCAGTTATTTTCAATATCTGGCACATTTTAGAACTCTGGGGACATAATTTTATTTGTGAAATACAAATGTAATTATGCAGTCCTGTAGTCTTATTAAATACCGCTCGCGCTTTGGAAATTCTCAGATAATCCCCTCGCTTCGCGAGTCGGGGATTTACCGACAATTTCCAAAGTACTCGTGGCATTACCCGTGACAATGTTCGCTTGTGCGATTCGCATGACAATGTTCGCTTGTTCGATGGCGCGCTCCGAGCGGAGCGGAGCGGCCGTCGCGGCGCCCAACGCAAGGCGCGCTCCGCCCGTCGCGCAGAGCGAATCCGGCAGCCCCTTT
The DNA here is from genome assembly GCA_031308135.1 of Acheta domesticus. Lineage (NCBI taxonomy): Eukaryota > Metazoa > Arthropoda > Insecta > Orthoptera > Gryllidae > Acheta > Acheta domesticus. The sequence goes on from JAHLJT010009419.1 coordinate 154,315,630, forward strand.
CCTTCTGTCGTTTCTTTTGTGACAAAAGATTAACCCCGACTGTGCGACGGCGATGAAGGACTTGATGAATGGAAAAGGAGCATCGCAGATGGGAGGCGCCACTATATCTGTACAACTGTCACCGACTTGCTCCGCTCACTGCCTTCTCTCTTCCAATTTCAAATATAGAACTTGCCGCCGCGGTGTACACCACCTCCTCCGGTCGCCGTCACCATCGCCGCCGCCGTGCCCGTCGCTGCCGCCACCTCCATCGCGACAGCGAGCACGAACGACATCCCCGTCGCCATTACCACCTCCGTGTCGATCCTTCCGTCTCACTCGTGCTTACTCTCAGAATATTAATATCGCCGCGCCGCCTCTTTTACAACGAGCAACCTTTGAACCCCTTCCTTTTCCAGCGGGTCCTCTCCTTTCGTCTCCGTCTCGCTCGCCCGGCGCCTTTTCGCTTTCTTTTGATTATAATTTTGATCATCGTCGCCGCTGCCGCCTCACAGTCCCAATCCTCAGCAGTAATTCATTTCGCGCTAGATGCCGCCGCCGCCGCCGCCGCCTCCTCTGCGCGCGTCGCCTTAGCGCCGAACAAATCTCCTTTCATGAAGAACCTGCACTTTAAGCGGAGGGTTGGTGATGACGCGCAGTGCCGCGCGGCGGATGGGACGTACGCCGCGCCGCCCCACGCACACACGCACACACGCACACACACGCCGCACACACGTCTTTTCTCGCAACTCATCACTGTGTTTTCTGCGTGTTTGAAATCCGAGCTTAAAGGAGTCTGCCTTCTTTCTCCTTTTTTATTTGCTTCCCCGAGAGTGCACGCAGCTTTAGGTCAGCTGTGAAATATTACGCGTTTCGTGTTGATACTGCGTTTGCTTTTATTTTCTCCAAGAGAGCTCGCGAACGAGAAAGAGACGAAGAGCTGTTGCTTTTCGACTGATGATGTTCAAGTAAAGTCGTGTACGCGATTTTTGTTCTTTGTAACAAAAAAAAAAGAAGTCTGTTTGAAAGAAGAAACATTACTTTATACCTGTCTGAAAGATAGTCCGACACAGCTAAAACAATATCGTGCCATCAAATAAAGCAGGTCTTCTAAACCATCTCGCGTGTACTTTATATGATTTGCGAGAAACAAACTGCTAAAGACGGTTTCACATTAATCTTGATACCAGAGGGCTTTGGCCACCCTAAGGCCGCGACACATCAACAAAATTACGGCAGCCTTCACCCGGCTCCATTGTACACAAGGAGATCGAGAAGGGGCTATGGCGAAGGGCAGTGGCTGCGGGCATCACCCTTCATGTTTCTCGGAAATACACGTTAAAGGATAAAAGTCCGCCTTTTTCCACGGTCGCTTTTACGACTTTATTATCCATTTATGTTCATCTTACTGTAAATATTTCTAACGTCTTTAATTTTTGCACCAAAATCACTATTTCGAAGTGTTATTACATTCTAGTTGAAAATAAGTAGGTTTAGAAAATGTATACTTCGAAGTTTATTGCATTTCATTAAATGCCCACTGTTTACTATAGAGCTAGAACGAGATTTATGAAAAGGGAAAATCTCACTTTGCACTTTTTCATCAGAAGGTTCTTTAAATATTGTGCTTCAATTTTTGGATGCGATATTGGCATAAGTAAAGCAGATGGTTTATCTGAAATGAAATGAATTAATAAGATAGTAACCTGATCTACTTCATATGACTGACACATTTTCAGTCTCTTTTATCATTAAACTAATATAAAGGCTGGTGTAACACTTTTGATCAAAAATATACTGGTATTCATTTAGAAAAATAAAGTATAAAGAAATAGAGTGAGTAATTAGAAGAACTTGGAAGAAAACGACCTGTAGTATAGTCGTATGATAATTGAAATGTTAATCTTCTTTCTATTATTTTTAATCCTAATTCCGTTCTCCTTTTCACACAATTCAGTGCTCTTTTCCTCAATGGAATAGCCTTGTAATCCCCTCTTCCTGAGTCTCCTCTGTGCCATCGGGGTCACGTGAGCACTCATTTCAAGTCACCCGCTAACTGTGCTGAATTTGGCAACCATTGACTTCCCGCTGCCCCTCTAGCGGCAATTGATGTAACTAATAGTTTTTTGTTGTTTTTTTGTCGAGGTAGCTCGTTAGCCAATGTCAACACTACATTGACTACTGAGGGTAGGAAGGAAGGGGATAAGGATGGGAAGAAAAGGATTTTCGAGTGATTCTTGGGAGGGTTGGACACAGAGACACAACATGCCACAGCAACAGGCAAACGATATTTCTCAAGATGAGAATCGAACTCTCAGTCCTTCCAGACGAAAAAAATTACGCCTCTCCTGCCTAACTATCACGGCCTCCAGATCGCGAAATGCTTATCTTCTTAATGACTAAGATCATGTGATTTAAGATTTACTTACACTTTCCAATTTTTCCAGTGCGCCTTTAAATTTTTCTGAATGTTATCTACAATAACGCATATTTCAAGAATACTACAATTCTGCAATATTACTTGTCTCAGGAATTTGCAAGGCAACACCTTATTTTACTATACTCATTTAGCACTATCCAATGCATTGTATTAGAGGTACACAACACCTGATATAATGTAAATTGCAAAACTTTATTTCTGCTGCACTATATTATTGCATTCGTTGCTTATTTAGATGTAGACGATAGAGTACACTACAAATGAAGTGATAATTATTGTAATTTATCTGAATACCAAGATCATTACAGCAATTTTTACAAAAAGCTGCCGTTTGCTGACACCCTCAAGATTACCACTGTCAATTTACAATTTGATCAGGATCACATAAGTTCTCAGAATATCTCAGACCTAATAAAGAACCTCAAGTTTAGTACGAGTGTCACATTATTATTCACGCTTTACGGTTATTTAAAGATCTGATTTTTTAGAATAGATTTTGATTTAAGCAATCACTATTTTCAACCTTGCATTTTTGAAATGTTTATATTTTGCGATTTTCAAAATTACAGAGAGATCGCCGTAAATGAGATCATAAATTCTGTTACCGTTCTTTGATACATATGGAGAGAAAATTTAAATAAAAATTTGGAGCCATTTTTAAGAAATAGCTATTTAAAAAATTAAAAATTGCCTATATTTCACGCCAAACTAAGTGATTTTTTTTTTAAAAACTGTACGTGAACTTATTTTAAGATCAGTCTTTAAAGAACAGATTTTATTCAGGAAAAACATCTACAGTAATCCCTCGACATTCGCGGATTCGTTATTCGCGGGTTCCGAACATTGGCGATTAGAGAAATGCTCCTGGTTTTAACATTCGCGACTTCGACATTCGCGAGTGGGTCTTTTGGTCGTACATTTTCTTTCAAAGCGAGCCCATTTCATTTCCTTTATCATCATTATCTGGGAAACGAACTCGGCAAACTTCAGAGCTCGTAGTATAACTTTCTTCAAAAATTACACAGACGAAATATCAATTCACATTTATAGAATAACACAATTGTGAACTAATTCAATTCAGTTGCGCCAAATTGGAGGTAAGGGTTTTGGCCAAATGAACAGAAAAGCCATTCAGAATCTGTGCAACTCTCATTATAATGAGTTCATTGCAGAGGAGCATTGCATTATCGGGAAATCATCAGTGAAGAAAACCTCATCGACGGTAATGATGAAGTAACGGGAGTGAAACTGCGTCCTGGAGCACCTTCAATATCAAAACTGTTGATGCCGTTCTAAAACAAGCTCTGGTGGAACTGGCATTCGAAATGTGATCCAACACGGAAATAACTTCGAAATTTAAGAGAGAATAGAAGCAGGAACTCTTTCATATTTGGGTATTAGAACAGCGAGAAAGGTGATGAAACAAAAAAATTAGCAAATCCTATATCCAATCATTTTCAACTTCGAAATAAGTTTCAAACCATATTTGATTTCTTCATTTTGGAATGTTAATTGTGAATTCTATTTGTAGTAGCGCTTAATCAGTTGTACTGTAATTGACTGTCAGATTTTTTTCTTGTTTAAACAGTTTTTAGATATCCAAGAACCTAACCCACCTTTCTTCATTAAAAGATAGACTTAACATTCGCGAGGTTTTTTGGGAACCTAACTCTCGGGAATGTTGAGGGATTACTGTATTTATAATATTGTAGTTGTAAGAAGACTCCGAAAATATTTGGACTTTTGCAGTTTTCAAAATCAAGGATTTCAACGACAATGAAACCTGTGCCATTCTCTTAAGCGCACGAGACGAAGACGCTATCCGAGAACAAAGTTTATTCAAAGAAATTTGGGGCCATTTTTTAGAAAATTTTGAATACGTTAGGCTTCAACGGCTTGGTCGCACGGAATCAACTACTAACTAACTGGTCAATGCAATGTATTAGTGACTACAACAGCTGAAAGCTCTTTTTTTCGCGTGGGTCTAAGTAGTACCCTAAGGATCCAAGTATCCCGTGACGACGGTACTTTCTATTCTTACGAAGTATGGGCGTAAGAGAAAGTAAAATAATGTAATTGTACTTTCTTGCCCTTCATGTACGATGTATAAATATTAAACGAGGTGGGGGAGAGGGTGGATCCTTGAAGTACTCCTGCTTTGATGGTGAAAAGTTGCGGAGAGAGCTCCGGGTAGACGGATAGAAAAAGTGAGCTTGGTAAGAAAACTTTCTCTGGTGCATTAAAAAAAGATAAAATGGAGTACCGATACTGTGGAGTTTAAAAATTAATCCTGAGGGCGTAACGATATCGAAACTTTAACTGTATCTAGAAAGACTGCTGCGATGTGTTTGTGCTATTGAATCGTTCGATGGGATCTTCAGTTAGGCATAAGATTGAATGATACGTAGGCAAGAGAGTTTGAAATCCAAACAGATGAGGTGGTATAGCTTTGACTGAGCTGAGATAAGAATTAGAAAGTATACTTTTTCAAGTACCTTTCTCATGGTGGATAGCAATCTAATCAGGCGATAGCTAGTTGGATCAATTTGCGCTTTCCCCGGCTTGAGTATAGGAAGAATGTGAGCGTGACGTTACAGGGAAGTACGTTTGTCTCAAGGCGGCATTAAATAATTGCTGTAATATGCACAATTATAACTAGGAGAAGATGTTTGAATAAAAAAGTTGATATTAGATCATGGTCATTTTATAATTTCGGGGTTTCTAGAGAAAGATATTTGATGATTTCGGATGGTGAAATACAAAATACATTTAGGGTATTCAGGAACTGTTATTTCTGGTCGTGCAATTACTACACGTTCACGATTATAGGTTTCCAAACTTGAGAAGGATAAGCTATGTTGCTAAGTTATTACCCAACATTTCGTATTTATCGGAAGAAGAAGATGCTTCCCCTGTTGGAATAACAAGGGTGGGTAGTTTGGTATATTTGCGCTAAAGACGTCAAGTTAACGCCCACCATGTATGATTTGATGGGCTTATTGTTCGATATTGAAGATGAATCTTTTGCGCTTGGACGAAGGTCAAAAGATTTTGCATAATGCAAGCATAATTTTTGCAGATATTTAAGAATAATTTTAGTTCGGAGGTTTAAATATTTTAGAAGAGCGAGCGATGTCTCAGTCAGTGATTGTGCATGATTCGTTTATGATCTACCAATTTCTTCACTAAGGGTAGTATTGTTGGAAGGGAAGTGCGTTGATGGGCTGTGGAGACCGTTAAGTCTAGGGCATCTAATATAGTGTAAGAGTCAATTGCACGGTCGATTTGCTGCTTAGTTCGGAGTGACGGCAGGGGAGGTAGAAAATGTGTAACTAGCGGCTGACAATATGGCCAGTTAACTTAATGTCAATGATAATGGTCCTTTGTTGAGTCCCACTGGTTTACAACTGTTAAAAAACGGTTGGCTCTTCAAAACATTTCAAATATTGATTTTTAGCCCGATTTGACTTGTACGTCTGACCCCAGCCTGCAGACAATCAGTCTTGCAAGTAGCCCCTGGTTACATAAAGAGCAGAAATAGATTAATACAAATAACTGAAGAAAACATATTTGAAAAAAAACATATTTTCAGACGCAAAGACGTATCATTCCGCACTAGACAAATTTCACCTGCGGCAGTGAAGGCAGAAAACAAGTGTCCTCCACATCCAGCAACTCCCCACTCGCTGAACAAACGACTGTCAACCAAGCGAGCAGTTGTTTCTCCTTAACCACATCTCTCCTGGATTGCGGAACCCACGTCCAAGCGGCCGTGAGGGGGCGGCGATGGGAGGGGCGGGGCGGGGCGAGCGCTCGCCGGGCGCAGCAGGCTTTGTCACAGCGACTGCAGACTGACGCGTCGCCCTGAAATTAATCCTCCGTCCCCTCGCTCCCTTCCCCCGGTGTAGAGATCCCCATCGTCATCTGTCGGCGCTCCCCCCGGGGGAAGACTCCAATAGCTCGAAATGACTTCGTCTATATGCTCTCGCCGCCCGCACTTCCGTGGCGCCGCTCCGCCATGGGGAGCCCGGCAGTCGCACATCGATCACACAGATGATGCTCTCCGAAAGAAGCTTCGGAGGTGTATTAAAAACGATTTTATTTCTCGCGGAATGGGTGGCCGAGAGACCGCAATGTTTCAAAAGAGCAATGATTTAACGTTCTTGAGGACGTACACCGGATGAAAAAAATTAAAAAATGGGCTTACAGTAGCATGTACTTTCTCGCATGTATAATGTTATCGTTATGTAATATTATAATGTTAAAATTTCTGCCTTTCTTCTATTTCAAACATTAGTTTATCTCGTCAAGAAACAAAGCGTGAAATATATATATTTAAATTCCAAGTTTCAAATATATTTCTGCCATGGAATTCTGTGTATTCATTATTCATATCATATTTTAGCGTACTAATTAAACTATTTTAGCCTTAAACTAGTGGTGCTACAACAGTATATACTTTCTCGTATTATTTTTAACTTTTTGCCTGAACGGTTGAGGCGTTAGCGTTAACCACAAACAGACGGACAAACACACACACACACGTTTTGCCATTAATCTATTTTTCGGTTTCCTGGACCCACTAAACATGAATTCTGCCCTCACTACGTGAGGAAGTAATTTACTGTATATTTGAATAGAAACGCGATGTATCCACTTTTTCTTTACCAAAGTCCTGCAATAAGAATTTTTCACTCGAATATTCGCCGTTTTCAGGCGCACATTTACAGTATTTTCTCTTCTTAGACGCGCTTTTGTGGCGAGAAAGTAATCATTTAATAACTATTGATGATTCAACATTCCAGAGACACATTATTTATTTATTTAATTACCCACAACAGGGCAAAGCCCCAATTACAGTAGGTATTACTAGGAAAAATATACAAAACATACACAATAATAAAAAAAAGTTTCAAATGATATAACAAAACAAAATTACAGAAGTCCAATTACAAGAATACATCTTTTTGCAAAATTGATAAAACATAACACACCAGTAAGATAAACAAAAATTGAAACATATCTTCAAAACAGCCATTACAAAAAAGGAACAGAAATGAGTATAAAAAATGAAGATAATACAAAAATGGAAAACGCATCTACAGAATAATCGGAACATAATAGCGAGCAATATTTAACATAATAAATCCACATTCAGTGATCATTCAATATTTTATTTAATTTCTCTTTATATTTTAGCAAAGAAAAACTAAAGTCTAAATCCCACACTCTACTGAATTCATTGAATTTTGAAGACATTCTCAAGAGTGGTGAATATTTGTGAGATGTATTTGGTTTATTGAAATATAATAATTCTCGTCCTCTTAAATTTGATACTCGTGCATTAAATGACAATTGTGACAGCAATTCACTGCTATCTGATAGACCATTAACTATTTTAAATAAGAACAATTGTTCAGCAAAGACTCTTCTATTGGCAAGTGTAGTTAGATTGAATTCTTTAACTAAAATAGTATAAGCAACTTCATAAGCAGATTGATTGAACTTTTTGTAGTATAAATACCTCGAGAATCGTTTTTGAATTTTTTCAATTTGGTTACTTAGTGATATGCAATGAGGAGACGAAATAACTGAAGCGTATTCCAATCTGGCGCGCACAAGACAATTAAAGAGGAGTATTAAACTTGAAGTGTTATTGAAATTTTTGGAATTTCGAATAATAAAGCCAAGATTTTTTAATGCATCATTTGTTATATTAAATATGTGTTTATGGTAAGACAAATTATGTTGAATAGTAACACCTAAGTCTTTTACAAAATATACACGTTCTAATGATTCATTATTCATTGAGTAACTTGTTCTTAGATATGCTTTATTTCGTGTATAAGTAATGAAACAACATTTTTTAATATTAAAGTACAAATCATTCTCTACGCTCCATCGGTAGACGTTATTAATATCAGCTTGCAATTTGTTTGAATCATTTTCATTTTCAATTGATTTATAAATTTTCAAATCATCAGCAAAAAGTAAACATTTTGAATATTGAATTACATTAGGCAAATCATTGATATAAATTAGAAGTAATAGAGGTCCGAGATTTGAACCTTGAGGCACTTCAGAATCAGTTTTATAAAGGTACGATTTGTGTAGATGAAATTTAACATATTGCTCTCTATTTGTTAAATACGAATTCATTAAGTTCAACATTTGTTTTGAAAATCCGAAAAAAGAAAGTTTAGATAAAAGTTTTTTGTGATTAATCTTGTCAAAAGCTTTAGAAAAATCTGTGTAAATTGTATCAACCTGAACTCTACGGTCTAAATTGAAACATACTGAACAAAATTTACAAGATTTGTGGTAGTGGATCTACCAGTAATAAAACCATGTTGGTAATCAGATAAGTAGCATTTAACATGGTTAAAAATTTTAACATACATTATTTGTTCAAATACTTTAGCAGGAGAGGAATTTATTGAAATAGGTCTATAATTTTCAATTTTTACATTAGTACCAGACTTAAGTATTGGACATACACTAGTAAGTTTCCATTTCTTTGGAAATTTTCCAATTTTTAAAATCAGATTGTAAATAATGTGTAAGGGATATGATAACGCATCATAGCAGCCTTTCAATATAAACTGTGGTAAACCATCAGGACCGCTACACATTTTAGGTTTCAATTTTTTTTTATAGCAATTCGAATTTCATCAAATGTGATGTTGTTGATATTAAATGTGTTAGCAGTGCCCAAAAGAGAAGAATCAAGAATATGGTCATTATGGCACTTATAGAAATATAATAACTCGTCCGGCGCAGAGTCAACGATGCTGGTGTTCACAAGGTAAAGGTATCTGAAAGCTTAATAATGATACATCAAAACTGCTGAGACTTTTTCCATGCTGATTGGAGACATCATTATCATAAACACTAATTTGAGAAAGACACATTCCTTGATGGTTTCACATCACAAGCTTCAAGTTTCTTTTTTTCAGGACAAAATAAAATCCTTTTGGTTTAAATATATTTGTTTAAATTAAATCACGCTTTGATTTCTGTGCATGCATGTTCGTGCATGCATGTTACGAGAAAACTGTTCTTGAATCAATGCTTCAGAAGCATTGTGTTTAGTAAAATACACTTCGGACAATTGAACCTTTTTGCGGGCCATACAGTGATTTTTTAGACACATTGTATGCAAAAATTCTTTAGCAGAGCTTCATATGAACTCACAAATCTAGTATTTAAAAAAAGTTGAATCCTCATCGTAAATAAGATATACATTATATATATATATATATATATATATATATATATATATATATAGTAAGGTGAATGCTTGCACAGTCATGGCCTTTCTTATCGTAATTATAACACCAAAACCATGCGATGAATTTATATGCTCGCGCCAAGAGACGAAACTACAATCAATTTCAACCAGAAGAACGAAATAATGGACAAACAACGGCAGATTCATTCTATTACTTTTACGATTTTAATAAAGCTTAGTGTTTATACCATGAAACTGGTGGAAATAGCGAAGTTTAATACAACTGAGGTTCACTATCTTTTCTTTTAATAAAAAATCAGAAAATTTGCTTTAATAGAAAACTAAAACTTCTTTCTGAAAGAAAACCCTTAGTGTTTTAAATATAAATAGTTTTCAAAGATGTTACTAATCTGCAACCAATTCGTTCTTGCCCATCAAATAACTTTACTTACACCAGAGCCTGTAATTCCTAAAAATGATACAAAACACACATCATCAGGATAAAAAAGGTTTTGCGGCGTACATAAGCGGCTGTCCACAATTGCGGCTGTCCGATGTTGTAGATTTTCTGCATGTAAAACGTCCTTGAACCTACAGGAAACCTCTGAGCTAAATTCAAAATCGCCAACTTTCGTTTCCCGAATTATACCTTCTTTCTTCGCTAGATGTTCAAAGGGGCGTAGCGAAATTTGCGTGGTCAGACGGAAGAGGCCTGAAGGTCTGAGTCTCTCCACGAAAAAAACAACATCATTGAATTAAATTGAATAATTAATATTTATGAAAGCTTGTGTATACAGAGTAAAAAAAGCTCAACAACTTCGACGAAACTTCAGGAATGGATTCTTCATTCAGAAGGAAGAGAGAATAGAATGTTAATGGCAATATGGGTACGAAAATGCTCAATTGTAGATTTCATAGACATACTGGCTTGAGTATCCTGCTTAGGTATGACAAGAAATGTTCAAAGTGACTTCCACCTCCGTGAGAACATGCCTCTTCTCGTATTTGCATTGAGTGCCGGACACGTTAAGAAATATCAGGTGTAACATATTAGACAGCCTGGTAAAATAAGTGTATAGCGAGTCTGTTTATCGTGAACAATAGTCCAAATCGCTTGGAAACTTGGGTATGGTTCCTAACTCAAGCGATGAGCTTTCAAAGGATAGCCACCGTCAAATCATACATGAAATGTGTACATTACAGAAGACTGAAGAAGAAAACCGGCTCATTGTATGAATCTTATCCCAGTACTCTGAAAATCACAACGATCGACATACTAACTAACTAGGTCTACGGTTTGAGACCGCGGAAAATCATTTGCTTGTGCATTTTCAACATTAATTAAATCAACATCAATTTTATTCGCTACCCACTAATGTAACAATTGTAAGTAGGATCTCATATTTCAGTTCAGCAGTCAACGCATGCTCTAGCATTAAAAAATTTGCAAATATCTAATTCAGAATTTCTGTACAGACATTATAATTAAATTTCTCTTTTCTTTGCATGAAAAATCCTTGGAGTTTTAGCCACTGAGTTTTATTAAAACTGCCTCTTCAGTATGCAACTATATAATTCTGTTGCTTTCATTGAATTCCTTTACAGTTGGTGGAAGCAATTCGACGAAAACAGATTGAATGACAATTTTTTTTATATCGGAAGACGAGTTCTTGATTTAAGATAATTTATTAACTAATTTTGTTTGACTAATATATTAGGCTTTCTCTTGCAACGTAAATTCGACCCGCATCGGCTAATCTTAACTCATTGCCTCGTGCATTTCTAATGCTTTTCAGGTATGTATCAAGATAATTAACACAAAATAAATTGGTACTTTAATTTTTCTAAATGAGTTCTTCCGCTGCTTTGTAATACATATTTTACGTAGAATTTTCGATTCCGATTTATAATATGAACCAATGTTTTAATGCAAAAACGTTTCAAAGCACCTTATAATGTGGGCTTCATGACTTCGTTTGTGAAAAATATTTTACATTGCTAATTCTTTATTGATGCATCCAGTACAACGGCAAAACTAGTTCAATTATGCGCTGACAACAAATGCGCCGGAAAAATGTACCTAATCTCATCTAAATATTAATCATGTGATAAGAATCGCAGCTTGGGCGGAGTCGGAAGCGGAAATTCCGAGCCGAGAGAAGGATTCTCGGGGCGGCCGCCACCGTAAATCGGAAGGCGCAGCGGTGGAACTCTCCCCTCTGGTTTCACGAGAACACGGGGTAGCGCTCACCTCGAATGGCGAAACAAAATGAAAAAAAGCGCGCGGCGCCCGAGGCGACAGTCGACCCGCACCCCCTCCTCCTCCTCCACCCCCGCCGCCGCCGCCGCCGCCGCCGCCTCCGCCGACACGCCTGCAATATATCCCGACTTCACCCCAGCTTCCGATAGCAGCTCGGCTCCGACGTAATTGCATTAACATTAATTGAAAGTAATGGGCAGTCGATTTGTGCAAAAAAATTCGAAAAAATGTTAGACCTATAGGGTATTTTAACGAAAAATGCTGCGAAGGTTGTTTTTTTTTTCAAAAAAATATATATATTTCACGTTAAAATTATTACTCCTGCTGTATTCGCGCGAGACGAGGGGAGGAGTTTGGAATGAGACGACGTTGGAAAAAAAAAAGCGAGATAACCAGCGAGGGAGCGGGAGCGAACAAAGCGAAGGAGAGAATAACAGTGTATATCGCGCTGAATAGGAAAGAGGCTATCAAACCCACACAGGTACAAGAGGAGATGGCGGGGCTTAGGACGCGCATAGTCGGATACAAGGGTCGCTGGGCGAATTCACAGAAGTTGGGGTGTTGGCGCGGCGCGCGCGTCTGTGTGGAGAGCGGAGGTGCGTTCTATCATCACAGCCATGTTGGAATTTCCCTGGAGTGGAATCGAACTCTTACGAGCCTGTACGTCCTCCCCAATCCGAATATGACGAGATAAAACAGAGCGCGCGAGCGCCCGCGCAGGTAAATACGCCCGCCTGTGAGTTTTATACCGAGCGAACGTAAAAAACGAGATCTGAGAACCCTTTTTAAAACGCACATTTCAATGTTTATCATCAACAAAATGAACAGTAATTCATCTCAGTCAATGGAGGCAGTAATTCTAATAATGGAGCAGGCGATGTGGCGAATAATAAAATGGGGAATGTATAATCTACAAACGAGCCAGGAAAGGTCGCCCGGGATTCATAAATCAATGATTAACAATGACAGATCAGCTACAATTATTCATTTGCTTTGTTTACGGCGGGAAAAATATTTTTCAGATCCTCGCTGTTCTCTGACACCTCTTTGTTATTAACCGTGGCGTAGCATTTTCGAAAGCATTTTCTTTTCTCCGTATATCAGCGCGTTATTGAGGCGTCGCGTGCAGGGCCGAACCGATGGACGGTACTTTGTCATTAGTCCGGCGCCAACAACGGCACAGTTGGCTTTCATTATTTCTTCATTAGTTTATTTCACCTGCTCTGTAATTTATCTTTCCATATTCCGATGAATCTGAGAGATTATTTTACGAAATGCCAATTTGATGAGAAAGTGATCGATATGATGTGCATATTGAGTGTTTTGAAAGAAGTGGTTATCTACGAAAGACAACATTTTCATATTTCTATTAGGTGAGAATATCATAAGTTTCTAGTTTGTTAGAAAAGTTATGAACCTGAAACATAACTTAACAGTTATCTAATTCAATGGAAACAAAGGATTTTTTGTTTCAAATCCCTGTTTAATACGAATATAGTAGAAAAAGGTGCAAGAAATGTTTTATTATTGAAGATTTATTTTGATTTATTTTGAAAAGATTTTGTGAATATTAAAATGCACTTTGTATTTCAAAGAAACCCTGTGACGGCATTATGAATCAATAATTCTCTGCAACATATACAATGAATTTGATAATAATTCTCGTAAATAATATTTTTTTAAATTTTCTTGTCTCTCCTAACACACTGTTATCGTTGGTTCAAAGGACAATCACTCTTATCACAACAACCACAAAGATAACAAATTAAATAGTTCATCTCACGAAATACGACCGTGAAGAAAACCAAATTATACAAGATAATAACATGAGTGTATTTCTTTCCCAAAGCTCGCAAGTTAGTTCTACCACACAAGACTTGCTTCGTATGCCGAAATAGTTCCCGCAACGCGGGTTGACTTCCCTCCCACCTCGGCCAATTTCATTTCCCAAAACTTTCCGCGGGGAGCTCACAGGAGCAGAAATTGCACCGCACAAAGGCAGCCAGTGACTCGTGAATAACTCCACAGTAAATTCACGGAAAAAGTTGGCGTAATCCGCACCATGCTCCAGTCGTTTCTGTCTCCCAGTCATCACCTTCAATCCGTTTCCGCTCGTCTCTCCTGTACCACTAGACCCACGCCCCCGCCCCCGCCCACAAACGCACACGCCTGCATCACTGCCCCGCTCTTGTGTCTGCCCACGCTCAAGCATATGCCCACACTCGTGCCCATGCTCACCCCGCAGCCACACCCAAGCGAAAGCCCACGCCTGTGCCCATCCCAAACCCTTGCCATGCCCGCGCCCATGCCCATGCCCATACCTAGGTCCGGGCTCATGTCCGGGCCCACATCCGCGCCCATGTCCGAGTCCACGCCCACGCCTATGCCCATGACCACGCCCGCGCCCATCCCAAACCCTCGTCCATGCCTATGCCTGCGCCCACGCCCATTTCCATGCCTACGTCTGGGCCCACGTCCGGGCTCATTTCCGCGCCTCTGTCCAAGCCCACTTCCACGCCTATGCCCATGACCACGCCCGCGCCCATCCCAAACCCTCGGCCATGCCTACACCCGCCCCATGCCCACGAGCGCACATACGCACACGCCCACGCCTACGTCCGTGCCCACGTCCGCGCCCACGCCCGCGCCCTCACCCGCGCCCGCTTTTTTTAGCGTGCTCGCCCCGTCAGCATTCACAACCTCCGTCACCACGGCCGTCACAGTCACTTACAAAACCACTCCGCCTTGCCTTCCACCTCTCCCACACAGTCTTCACTGCCGAGACCGCCACCACCGTCCACGTCGGTTCAGCCCATTGCCGCCCTCGTTGGACAGCACGAGAGGGAAACAGCGCTTGGGGGAATCGCCGGTGGGCCGGCGTTTCGCCCTTCCACAGCGACGGTAGAGGTCGTGGCTCGCAGGGTGGGCGAGGGAAACTGCAGGAGAAAGCACACGAGGGTAGCACACGGGCGCAGGCAGCTCGCGGGAGGAGGGTGCGTTGTGCACGAAGGGAAAGGATCCGAGGAGAAATCTGTGATGCACAGCGCGGGGAGGAGGAGGTAGGCAGCTTGAGATGCAAGCGCCTAGGGAAGCTTCCGAGACGAGGGCAATTACGGTTCTTGAGGGGTGAGGCAGGCGCAGATAAAGGGATTTAGTGAGGCGACATGCAGCAAGAGACACGTACGAACCTAGAAAGCAGTGCACAGTGGTTCAGAATGATTGTGATGCAGAAAAAATATATTTGAAACAGAAGATGTTAGACTGTTTTGTAGCTACACTTAGTTTCCGAGAAACGCAAAGTTTTAAATGAATAATTCAATGCTGTTAATTTAGCAAAACAAATGCAATGTAGAATGCATTTTGGGAGTTGCAATACCACGAGTATTTCAATGGTTTAATTATTGAATAGTGTTTTCTTCTGATATATTTCACTATTTTCTTCAGGAGTGTCCAACGGTTCAATAGTGAATCATTCACTTTAAATCAGAATGTTTGATTCCTGATTTAATTAATTAATTTCAATTTTGTTTCAGTTTTATCCATGTCTTATTGTTAGGCTGTTTACGAAAGTCTGCGTTTTTTCGTTTCCTTTCACTCGGAATGTCTGTGCAGTGCTTTCGGGGGCCCTGTTGCCCGTTGGGATAGGGCAAGGGGGAGGGAGAAGCGGGATGGGGCTGTAGCGGGAGTGGTGGGTGATCGTCGCGGCTGCCTCCGCGTCCTGTCGACTAATTTGCGCCGTCTTTTGTTCCCGTAACTGTGGCGATTCCCGGGAGCCAGACGCTGCTACTCACTGGTCAGCCGCTGCCCCGCTCGCCCCCACTTGCTCCCCTTTTCATTTGTATTTTGAGAGCGACGTCCTGCAACTTAAGGTTTTCATCTGGAGCAATCAGGTGGATGAAAATTCGAGGATATTCTCTTGAATTACACTGAAATAAGAGTTCGTCATGTTAATCGCGATGAAGTGCAAACAGATTTTTTGTTGGCCCTTAGAAAGTAATCTTCACAGATTTTAAAGTAAAGGCAAGAACCTAGAAAAAGGGATTCCTAATCCCTCTCTTGTAGGAAATCATTTTAAATAATGACTTGCTTACGTGGCCCCTTGTACTTTTCTATATAATATGCGTACAATAAAATAATAATAGAAAATATTGCACATGACTGGCATAAGAGTAACAATTCCAAATAAAAATATTTCTCGATTTCCAAATATTACAGACGCATTCAATTCTGTGTACTAGGGTTTCTAATCTTGTTGAATCACAAAATACAGTTTATACTGAGCCTTATTAAGTCATGTCCATTACATTTCTCTACATGTTAAGGAGAGTATTTTCGTGCGCGATAGAATTACTTTGTAAATGTAATTGTATCGCATAGAATTTGCAGTTGAGTATTAGATTTTCTATACCATAATAGGTCACTAGCTTATTGAGGCGTCGCCGTCGCTTTAAATTAATTTCAAAATAGATTCTTATAATAAAAATTCTATTATGAATTTTCATAAGTAATATCACGAGAAGTGCTGTGCTAGCCGGTAAATTCACGACTCGCGTAGCGAGGAGTGAATTTACCAGCTAGCACAGCACTTCCAGTGATATTTAGTGTAACTGTTTCACGAAGAAACACATTACATGATTTGAAACGATAATTTAAATTACAGGAATTACGAAAAAGATAAATATTACTCAAAATTACAACCGAACTAGTGGTGCTACAAAATGGCACAGACTTTCCCGTATTAGTTTTCTATTTCCTTGGGTCTTCGCAGCTATTCGGAATTGCCACAAACTCTTTCTTGCCAGCTGTCATCCATCATCGCCAAAGTACATTTTTTTGTCATTTTCTTAATTTTTCGGTTTCCTATTGGTAGAACAGAAACATTAATTTTAGAATATTAAAGAACACAAAAACCTAGTCGTGAATGGCTATTTTCTGTTAAAAATAATTTGCCGTTTTAAAGAAAATTGCGTTTTAGCGCTACTAAAAATGCGAATTTGAAGCTCATTTTCACAGGAAAGTTTTGTTTTCAAAATACTTTATTTGAAGTTATTTGAAGCACTTACACTCACAAATATAATAATAATTACAAATTGCTGGTAATGTGCATATTAAAGATGTGAGAGGTCTTTCGAAAAACTTAAATTTATATAATTTTTGAAAAAACAAAAAAATACTCAAAATAAACTTTACGTCATATTAAAGAGTGTAATTATCACTGTCTGTTACAAAAGTTTCAAGAAAAAATTTGCAGCCATATATGAGAAAATGGCGTTTGAACGTTTCTGAAAATGCCGAAATTTGAGCTACTTTTCACAGAAAACGGTAGTGTTTTCGAGAAACTTTACTTGACATTATTTAAAGCATATATACTCGTAAATATAATAATGTGAAAAAAATCGCCGATAATGTAAATATTAACGACGTGAGAGACAAGTAAAAAAATTTACATTTTTGTAATTTTTGAAAAAACTAACCGATAGACCAATATGGCTTTTATGTCATCTGATAGAGTAAATTTACCACTATTCCTACCAAAAGTTTAAAGAAAAAATTTGGAGCCGTTTTTGAGAAAATCTTGTTTTTGTAATTTTTTAATGTTGCACACATTGCACGCAATATTGCACGAAAACTACTAAAATTTTGAGAAACATTTACACGACCTTTATGAAATAACTCAATAAGCAGAAAAAAATTTATTTGAAGAAAAAATCTCTATCTTCAATTTTGTAGCTGGAGAAAGACGCCGGAAAAAATTCAAACTTTCACAATTTTCGAAAATTCAGAGTTATCCGTGAAAATCGGACCTACGCCATGTTAATAAGTGTATTTTACTCTATTCAGACAAGAAATTTAAAGAAAAATTTGGAGCCTTTTTGAGAAAATTTTGAAAATCCCCGGGGGGCTTCATTTAATGTACCCCCAAATTTTGAGGAACCTTTTTCAAAATCTCAAAGCTTTGACTAAAATCAGATCGACTAGGGAATATCCATTTTGGAAGAAATCGTACGTATGGTTTAGGCGCTAGCAGTTTTCACAGACGGACAGACAGACGAACGTTTCCTTTCAATTGGGTTTTCGGTATCAAGGACCTAGAAAACAGGGTTTCTGGCTACACCACGTGTTAGGTGATTTTTTTCTTAATTTAGCAACTGGTTTTATCCACTTACTCGCTTTCACGGCCCGGTAATAAATTTTTTTCCGCCGAAAATTGGTCATTTTTTCGCGCAGCATTACATAACTTTTCCTATACTACGTATATCACTCCGTGTATACGTACGTATTCGGGAATGTAAAAATGAAAACCTTTCATTCAGCCCCGACTTATCACTGCCTCCTAGAATAACTTATAATCAAGTAACATTTGAATATAAGTTAATTCAGAAAATGATTTCAAATATGTTTCAATTTTATGGTAATAAAATTTTCATGAAACAATTATAACAAGTTTACTTGAACATTTATTAAAAGCACAATCATTAAAGTTGTAGGAAGTTGTTTTCCAAGTCTTGCCCTTCCGTGGAAGTATTTGAAATGGAAGATGTACAAGATTAATTAGTAGCGGAATTCGTCGATTTCAAATGGATTGATCACACGTGTGCACTCATTAAAGTACTTTCCTGAATACTTTTTGATGTAACGTTCCAAATTGTTTTGATAGCATATTCTTTGTACTCTTCGCCATCTAATCTTCGTATATTAATTACTTAAAATATGTGTAAATTCCTCATTTGTAGTTTGTGCTGTCCATTTGTATTTTCTTTCTCCACAAAAGTCTTGAAATTGCTTCCACACGCATTCTTTGTTCCTTTCGCTGTTTTTCGGCACTGAATTTTTAATAATATGTTCTATTTCAGAGTTTTAAACATAACCAAAACGAAACGTATTAAAATTATATTGATGCACACAAGCTATTTTGGAGGTGAAACAATTGCTATCGTTATCTTAAAAAGGTAAACAAAGGTTTTACAGCGATAAAAAAAGGTAAAAAACTGATGGCGATAAACATCTGGGGCTGGTTTAATTTAAATATATCCTTGCTTACCATTGGCTACTTACGTTGCGGACAGACGTGAGTGAAATAGTCAAAATAAAAAAATTCAAACACAGTTATCTTTTTTCATCTTCAAGCGTAGTTCGTGAAAAATTCCTATTAAAAATTAAAATTAAATAATAAATTAGAGATGCATGAGAATTACTCTGTCTCGCACTAGTTTTCTACTCTCATTATTCTAGGATGCTTTCTGTAATTGCCCCCAACCTCTTCCCAGCTGTGTTTTTCACAATTTCTTAATTTTTTGGTCCCTCAAGAGTAGAATTGAATTACGTCT
The DNA here is from genome assembly GCA_031308135.1 of Acheta domesticus. NCBI lineage: Eukaryota > Metazoa > Arthropoda > Insecta > Orthoptera > Gryllidae > Acheta > Acheta domesticus. The sequence continues at coordinate 154,334,868 of JAHLJT010009419.1, forward strand.
TTAAGAATATTACAATTGAGTAAAATATTCCTACTTGCAAATCTTCTTTAAAAATTTGGAGCTTTTCTTGAGAAAATGTCGCTTGAGAGTTTCTGAATATGCACAATTTTGAGTTCATTTTCACAGAAGAGTTTTGAGATTTCGCAAACTTCATCAGAATTCATTTTAAGCTCTTAAACTCACAAATGCAATAATGTATACAAAATGGCCTTACTGTAAATATTAATGACGTGGGAGTATTTCAAATAATTGCACTAGAATACTTTTTAAAAAATCAATGAATAAATCAAAATGGCGTTAACGTCATTTTGATTTATTCATCTGATTTTATTTAGTGTATGTAGCAATAACCGTACAAAACGTTTAAAGAAAAAGTTTGGAGCAGTTTTTTTAGAAAATGGCGTTCAAGTGTTTCTGAAAATGCAAAAGTTTGAGCACATTTTCACAGAAAAGTATTGCGTTTTCGAGAAACTTTAGTAAAATACATCATTTCAAACACTTATACTCACAAATGCAATAATATACGGAGATTGGGCAGAAGTCATGACATTTTTTTTCTAAAAGAAATGTTATCGGATCACATATTTTTATTTGTCGAATGAAATAACTGTTCTAATGTGTGTTCACAACAACGGATGTCTCTGTGAATGTATCTATTAGCACAGAAAGCAATGTGAAATCAGTTGTCTGACTGCCGCCGTGCAAGATGACTGTAACCCGTCAGACGAACGAGCACGCGAATGGTCTTCGCAAAGGTTTGGGGCACGCGGCGATATCAGCTCAGCGAAGTCACTCGTATCACATGCGGGAAGCAGGGGGTGAGAAAACTTCGGTGCAATTGCGGCGGGTTGGTATATTATAGACATTTATTAAATTTCACCAACTTTTAATGGAAATTGACATGTAAACAGAAACTGCAGTTATGCAAGTATTGATAATTACACCAAGGAAACATCAGCGCACGTTTCCACTTAGTCTTAGAGAATGCAATATAAGATAACTATTAACTCTAATTACAAATAACTAATGACTATGTGTAAGAAAAGAAATACAAACCAAAATATATACTAAATCAAGATAAATATTATATTTCAGAATTTCATAAAAGCACTGACGCTATTATTGAAAATTAACATTTAAAGAAATACGATGTGCATATCTTTCGTATGAAAATGTACGTAATAAAAGCACTTAAAAATTATAGAATAATGATGAATAGAGACCGGAAATATATGTAGAATGAAACGTCAAAAAACGTACATAAATATGTAATGAAAACAGTAAAAATATGTAATAAGTATGTAAAATCGAATAAATTATGTAATATTAAAACACGCTAATTTTAAAACACTAATTTAAAAACCTAATACAAAATTGCATTTATGAAAACTTCTCTATTTTTTTTAATAATACAAACGTTGGGAGAGCACAAGTTGATACACATTTTCCCCACACAAGAGCCCATTCGACTGAAACATGTTATACAGCATGCATACTTCTTGCGTCCCACCACGACTGCCTTCTGTGCATCCCTGAGAAATTTGAGCGCGGACTTCCGTTGGCCGCGGGCACTGCGTGCCCTAGCAGAGCGCAAGCGCGTTCCGAGCACGCACGTGCTCCATTTGACAGCCCGTGTAACCCATTTCGAGCAGCGCTCATACATCAAGATAGCCGTTCTCCGTGCGAGAAATACCAGAGAATATCACAGGGAACGTGGGTGGAAGCTGTTGGGAAATATGCCTTTCCATACCGGAGAGTAACGAGATGCGCAGGAGAGTTTATGCGAGGACCCCTAGCAACCAGTGATCTGCACGTGACGGTGACACACGAGCGGAAAATGTGGCATGTGCGGTAATCGAGCATATATCCAATCGGGTCTTTAGAACGGTATGAAATGGTATGTTTTGGAATGCTGGGAACTCGCATATGCTAAAATGCTTTGGAACATGAAACCAATACTTTCGTTTCAAACCATAAAAAATATAAGAAACTCAATTTTGATGTGACGTTAAATGTCCATGCCTTTTCATACCTTTCAGATATTTTTCCATCCGTGTTCGTATCCTCTCCAAAACATAGTTGCCATGACTTATGCCCCCTTATATATAAGTCGCCGGGAATGTAAATATTAATGACGTGAGAGAGATATAAAAATGAGACTTGATTTTTTTTAAAAAACACTGCAATCTTAATCAAAACGTGTAGCTCTTTCTTGGAACTTTTGCTTGGACAAACATAGATCCATTTTTGAGAAAAAATTGTTTTTGAAATTGCCTTTATTACATTAACAATACTTGGAAACTATCCAAGTTTTGAAAAAATGTATGTGTCTACACTTAAAGACCTACGTTTTAATAACGTTTTAATTTTATTCAGAGGAAAAATTCTTTATCTTTAATACTGTAGTTGTAGGAAGACGCTGATAATAGTTTGAACTTTTGCAATTTTCAAATATTCAGGGAGTGCAACGAAAATGCATCCTCTATTATTTCTCTAGGCCTCATTACTTATTAGAGGGAAAAATTTGGAGACGTATTGCAAAACTTTTGAAAATGTTTTTGAAACTTCTTGTAAAATGACCCCAAAAATCAAAATATTCGTTTCAAATTCAAAGGGACCCGCCATCAGTTAGTTTGGGGAAAGTCAAGTTTGGTGAAAATCTACTAATGGTTTATCCGCATTTGGGTCATCGGGCGACCTCATGGGATGGTGTGCGTATTGCACTATTCAGAATCGCCTCTAGTCTACATCCCAGGTACTGTGTCTGATCCTTCCATCGCAAATGCGCGCAAAAGGAGAATTTTGTTTCGTGAAAGGTGATGTTCGTATGGAAGGGCGTCAGGAGCAGAGATGAAGGGAAGGCAACTTGTTTAGGGTAATGGTAGTTTCCTGCTCTTTGACAGATTTAGGTTTGGTTGCAAACAAGGTGAACGGTATCACCGCTCATGACAAAAGTAAGCGCGACTCGTGATCAAAGAGAGTGTCTGAAGTAGTATACAATCTATGCTCTTGAGAACATTGAGTGTGAACATGATGTCTGAAACTAGAGATTAATGCGACGAGAGAAGAGGAAGTGAAGTCACTGTCTACACAGTATGATTAGCAGCGATTAGTACACGCGAGTAGTGCGAACTCGATAGTCACACAGTGGTCGTCTTTTCTCTACCGAGAACCCTCTTGCGGTAAACACGTATTACAATCTCGTTAACAGAATGCGTCATATCTTACAGAAAATAGTAAGACAACTCCCCATCAAACTTCACAAACGAGTCAAATGTAACTTTTAGTTACAAGCTCTACTCTAAAACTGAAAGGCACTTATATTGACAATATTCTGCACCGATAATATACTGCATCTAGAACATACATAAAAACCGATGCTTTAAAAAGCTAGCAAAAAGAATGGAAATGCATTTGAAGTCAGGCACGACAATGAAGAAGAAACTAATTGTTATTTATAAATGAAGAAATAACTTTTATCGCGGTGTCGCATTTCAGAGAGGCAATGGAACGCACCATAGCAATTTAATCCCTATATAGTATTTGAGTAAACTCCTCGTTTGTGTGCGTGTGAAAAAACGGTTCCATCTCTCACGGTTAGACCACTTTCCATGCACCAATCGAAACATATGAGGTGTCATTGAACGCGTCTCGGTCTCCTGATGTGGAACTGATCATTTGTTTCTGATCCGGCCATAAGATTCCAAGAAATTGCCAAAAACGTGTTTTTTCGTTTTGGCGCTGCGATCTTTGTATAATGGTAATTAAACCAACCTAAATGGATCTAAGCAGGAGGCATTGATTAACCCCATTATTTCGTGGTTATTTGCAGTCCACGACACCATACTTTTCTTCCATGAGGAGATTTCAGTTGTTATGAAGTGTGAAGTATTTCATGCATAATTTGTATAAAGAATTTGCAACTTGCCTTGCAACATTAAATTTGAAGAAGGTGAAGTGAATACGAAGGAAACAAGAACTGTAAATACTAAACAATACATTTCTTAAGCGTGCAAAAATCGATTTTCAATTTAATGTGACTTACAACTTATACACATAAATATACAAAATAGTAACTTTTTAATGCTTACATATATATTCGCCTTCAGAACAAAAATTAGACCGAATTTGTGGAGTTTTAAAATCTCAAAACTATGGGACAAAAAATGGACGTGTTAAGCAACTCAGGGGAATCAAATGTATTTGTAGAAAATTTTGCGTCAGGATTTTCCGAACTAATGGAGAATGATCTTATATTAGAATTAGAGAATAACGCAGCACAACAGCTTACAGGTGATGAATTATATTCATATTGGAAAACAAAACGTAAAAAATACAGCTGTGCTGTCGCATCATTCATATACCTGTAAGTATTTTTTACTGCGATTATAATTTTGAAATTGCAATATGACCAGCTCATATTCGGTTTGGAGTTAATATACAAGGCCATTGAGTGTTGGGAATTTTTGAACTGCAGAATAACATTAGCAGCTACTACGATTCATTGGTAAGCCCAATGCCAGATGCTCTAATAACATATTTGAACAAAGTATGAAAGAAATTTTCAACACATGAATACACTTTTAATATGAATATACAGCGTCGGCGACGCCACAACTACTGAAAAAATAATTGACTCAAGCAGCAAAAGTTTTTTACCGTTCAGAACAATCAAATCTAACATTGCATATAAAAAGAGATCGAATTTTAAATGGATATTTTTCTTTTTGAAAACTGGACTTTTAAAAAAGTGGAATTGGCAGAAATGCAGTTTATGATCTGATTCGTTCACCTGTGCGGAACCAGAAAACGGACGGAACGGATCTTCAGGAGATTTATGCGAGTATAGAAGAAAACTGGTGGGACCAAACAGGAGGAAAGAAAATGCAGGCGTTCCTGCATCACTGAGCGAAAATACACGCCAACTGTTTCAAGGTGAGTATTCGCATAAAATGCGTTGGTAGTTACGCGTTGGACAGCTTCAAGAAAGTTTTGTGTTATCGCGAGGGCCGAGTCTCAACCTCAACTTGGACACGCGTAGAGAAGCGTCACAATTCCGCTGGAAAGATGCGTCGGCTGCGCACACTATGGCAGTGTTGTCAAGGTCGATGCCACGAGCGGGAGGCCGTGCCACGAGTGCCACGACGAAATTGTCCCTCCACACAGTTCATCAACCAGCCTCAAGTGACAACGCCATCACCATTGTAAAACGGCTGGGTTACTAGTAGTTTCCTCTTCCGACGCTAGTGGCGCAGAGAAGCTTGTGGCATGGCACGATGCCGTGCTATGGCACGATGTATGCTACTGCCACCAGTAGGAGACCTTGACACCACTGCACTATGGTCACGCCGCAAGTGAACTAATCTCGTAATCGATAGTGTGAACGAATCGGATCATACACGGCATTTCCAACGTAGAATTATTAAAAATAGATTTTAAAACAGTGTTTATATCAGGAACAAAATAATGTACTCTGTGCGGTCGTGATAAACAGACGTCTCTGCTGCGCTCTTCTCAGTCCGAGAACAGAGCCTCAACATTTAAGCAGTGTGTCGCAGTGTAAGTTGTGTGCGATTGTGACCCTGTACATAATAACGCATTCATAGTTTATTTATCCAATATTCTACAGTGAAATTAAATGAAATTAGTTTTTTTTCCTTCAAAAAACAGTCAACAAACTTTGGAAGTGGATTCTTCTGACTACAAGGGAATCACTGACCCTTCCACCAACATGGAGACTACCAGCATGAAGAAATCATATGTAAATGCAGTTTCTACACACGTGATCTCTACAAAAATTAAGTACCATAGAAGCCAAAAGGTAACTCCATAAAAGAATACACCACAGCTGTAGCAGGTATTGTTAATCCCAAAAATATTGGAATGGTTGTCATAACAAACAAGAGAATATGGATCGTTCTTTCAACTAAAGAAGAGTTTTAAAAGCTTACAGATAAATTCAAAACAATCAAAATTAATGAACCACAACTTTGTGTTGGACCCCTAATTAATAAAAACGATAGAATTACGATATATCTCGAATGTATATCCCATTATACCACTCGAAGTAATTGCAGAACAATTTCAACTTCAAAGAAATTCAACTGAACACTCACACTCAACTAAAATATCTTTCTTAAAAGCTGAAATATCTGAACCTGGTTTTTGACATATTACCAGCTTTCGAAGGCAAGTATGTATTGATCCTCATCATAGTCGATAAACTTCCGTTTCCTCTGTTAATTTATTACGAAGAGACAACCCATAAAGTATTATTGACAACTGAAAACATTATTCGCTTTCTGTGAAAACAAAAAGATCACGTAGCTAGGCACTGCCCTTCCTCTCCCTTTACAAGTGAACAGCTAACCTTACCTCAAGATCAAAACAATGATAAAACTGAACTCGCAGCCACCTGATGAAAACAACGCTAGATACTAACTTCAATGTGCCTCCGTCAAGGAAAAGACTACATTCATCTGATTTTCTTTCTCTCTCTCAAGCCGGCTCTAGTGAAATTTCAAAAACCCCAGAAAACTGTCAGAATGTTAAGAAACCTAGCAAAAAATAAGAAACTAGGACAGCCCTGCCATTTCAGCAGATCAAAATTGGCAAAAATTAGTTGAGAAACTAGTTGAACCCCTTAAATATGCTATTAATAGTAACTTCTCAAAACTATCCACTAAGTTACGAACAATACAAACATTTCTTAGAAAATACATTCGGTTCCAATATTCCAGCTTCAATTGCTAAATATCTATAGAAATAATATTGCAGCTCCTTTTGAATATGACAGAAACCTATCCTCTTCTTATTGAAAGCATGTTCCCACCTTGAGTCACTCATTATTTACAAAACCCCTTGATTCGTAAATCAAGAGACAATGGTTGAATTCCTAGCTTAATAAAGCGAGGTTTACAAGAGTTACGTGGGTGGGATCGTTTATTACTCGCACAATTATTTTCTATAGTCCTAAACGTCTGGCAGCAATAGGATGTGTTTCCCTAGAACATTATGTCGCATCTTAGCCGGAAATGAACATTCGCGAAATATATAGTTAACGAGCAGTATGAAGGCTGACTGAATTTGAAAGAATTCTACACGCGAAACATAATGAGCCTAACTTTGTGTTCAATTCATTTACATCAGACCTGCACAACGCCTGCTCCCGTGGGCATTCTGCACTTGCGAGCCGGTCGTCTGCCCTTGGCAGCGCCGAAAGTGCAAATAGTGGGGAGCAGGAAGCATTGCGAGGAGGGAGAAGTCTGACGTAGCCCGACGCGGCGCGTAGATTGAATGCCTGGGCGTCTAATGATCCATGCTTCAAAATTAAATGCCCATTTGTTTAAATGGATTATGTCTAGTATTTCAAGTTACCAGGGTCATAATTCACTGTTTACGTTCTGTGCACTACAGTATATCCACATTTGTTTCCACCACTGTATGTATTTTAATTTTCTAAATGTTTTAAAGAAAATAACACGCTCATTGCGACTCTTCAGAAATTGCTTTAAAATATATGCTTATATATAAGAAAAAAATATTATTTAATTCTAACACAAAATTGCAATTTAATAATTGATTGTTCACCAGGAATGTTATAATCTCCAAATCATAGAAAAATGAAGAAAATCATGAGAGCAATCTCTCACATCAAGATTGACATAAAATAGAATATGTGACAATTCCAAGAAGGGCAATGTTTAATAGCACATTTGTGACCATTTTCCCCATTATGAAACTGAATAAAAGAGATCAACGTGGAAACTTTTGTGACAATATGTTACGGACAATCATAAGATAATCATGGGTATTGGTTAAATAGAATGCAAAGTGCTTTATATTTTTATACGATTTCGTAAACGACTCTGTTCTCTTGTCAGAAATTATAACAGAAAATAATCATGATTTTTAAGAACAATATGTTTTTGCTTCGAGAGAACCGTCTTATTCAATTAAACATAGTTAATAAAAATAGTTTATTGCTGTCATCATCAAACAAAAACCAATTCAGTATCAACATTTTGTGTTTAGCACAACACTAAATTTGTGATTACATCGTAGCAAAGCGAATGACATTAAAAGCCCTACAAGCAATTATAATACTTGGTGTCGAAATCTAATATGTATAATTTGTTGTAGTTTCATATTTCGCCCTGTCATATACCGAGAACAAACATTTGCAATATAATACAAAAGACAATGTTACTTGAACTGTATATGACAGTCATGTTCTTGCCGATTGCTCTTTAAATTAACGCGCTATCTTTCGGAATTGCGCATTCTGATTGGTGGTCCCCACTCCTAGATTAGGTCTTATCGCCACCCTTCATCGATTTTCTCATTTGCACCCGAGTTGCCCGCAGCAGCTCCTGACGTCAGTGAAAGTGCAAAATGCAGTGCAGGTCTGATTTACATGGATATTCCAGTAGAGCTTTGAATTGAAAGACACAAACATTTTGTTACCTTAATATCAGTTAATGATACATCGCGCATATTCAACGGAGGATATAAATTGTTTATTTGATAAGGAAAACTGCATTAAAACTGTTTTTCCTTCGTTTATTATTAATTTGTTATTACGGAATCACATTTTGAAACTTCTGACATTGTACTAGTTATTGTTTCTATATTACAAAGACTATTCGTATCATCAAAGAAAACTGTTCTTCCGTTTCGAATCGCCGAAGTCGAATCGTTTATTTATGAAGAGAATAGGGTCTAAAATTGTAACCTACTGCTCCCCGTACGCAATTGGCAATGAATTAAAAAGAGGAGTAAATAATGTACATTCATTAAAAAAAGTTATTTTTCCTCTTGGCGATTGTTGTTTAAGGAATTAACATAACCAATCTAGAGCAATACCACGAAATACATACCAAGGCAATTTTAAAAGTAAAACATTATGACAAATGACGTCAAATACTTTCCAGAGATCAAAAAATATTCTAACATTGCGTTCGCTTTGACCCATTGATGAAGCAACATCTTTACGAAATTAATATACGGCTGTTTCCGTATATTAATTTTCTAAATCCATGTTGCAATCCGATAACGCTTCTTATTTATTGACAAGAAAGATTTCTATTTGTACGTAGAACAAATGTCCCTATAATATTTTTGAGAAAGCAGACAAAAGTGAAATTGACCTATATTTTTGAATTTCATTTTCGTTGACATTTTTGTGGCGTAATCTTAGATGTTTTGAAAATATTTAGAAATGTTACGGTGCATTAATGAATGGATTAAATATTTGAGTTAACAGATGTGTAATTGCAAGTCTTTCGCAAACAATCCTGAAATTCATCGAAACCATCGAAATATTTATTGTTTAGTTTACCAATTATTTCGAAAATTTCATAGAACGAAGTTTCGGAAACGAATATCGCATTGAACATTTTTGGGAACAAATATATTGTTGAATGTTGTGACTTTATATCCTGAGATCAACCGCAATTCTCGAAAAATATTGGTTGAAGAAACAGGCTGCTGTTACCGGATCGTTCACTTCTTTGGCATTGCAGTATGTTTAGCAAAATGTGCTTTAACATCATCTACATTACGATATATCGCCAAGAATGTGATAGGTATCCATACAATGGCGCTATCACATCTTTCAAATCGTCAATTGAAGTAAATGAAAAACA